>CBVK0100591874.1:0-11229 GCA_900067695.1 Picea abies | reverse complement strand
TACCTCTTCCCTTAGATAATAATTATCATTATTTTATTTCCCAAGTGATATTGTTACTATTATTGACTCCATAATCCCTTCAAAGGCACTGATATCTATACTCTTGTGGATGAATGAGATAAAAAAATAATTCAAACTATCTTCTTGAAACTCTCACTAACACTAACAACCATATTTTTGTTGCTATAATTCCTTCTAAAACCTTTATTTAGCATCCCTAATCATCATACTAACCTATAAACCTAACCCATAAATTTGAACTGGCCTAGGTGCTATCATCCCAAGGGTCTAGCCTTCCCTTTGCTATTGTTCTAAGTGAAAAATTCTGAAGTTGTTGAAGGTTGTTTCTGTTGTTGTAAATAATTTTACAGCCATCATTGCATCCCCTTAACAGCCCTCAAACTCTCCATAAAACCACCCAACAATTGTATTAGGAAAGTTACTATCAATATATACTAAAGTGTTTGTCTAATTTCCTAAACTAAGTACTTTTCTGAAGTGGTTTTGATGTTGTCATAATTATTATTTTACTGTCATTGCAAGTGTTTTGACAACCTATTGAAGTCACTTATTGAATTGTTTTAAAATATTGAAATTGTGAGTGACAAGCTACTATCAAATTTTCTAAGTCTTTATATCCTTTTTGTCATCACAAACTTTCAATTTCTAGACATGTTGATGCTGCTATAAACTCTATCTTGTGTCTATACATGAGAGTCTTTAAGTAGCATATTTATATATTAAAGTCACTGATTTGCAACATTAATATCATTGTTTATCACTAATGTTTTTTGTTTCATTGGTAAAGGGCATGTACCTTTCATTTCCTTTTCCTTTCCCCCCTTTAAACTTTACCAAGTGATTTATTTCCTTGAGTGACATAGAGAGAGGGTTGGATATTACCTGGTCTTTTTACCCTTCATCAACCAACTAGGTCTTGGGATGTCCCCTTGGAGTGAGTTTCTTCTCCTCCTAAATAGAAAGACGTATCAAATTGGGGTGATAGTGATAGGACTACCTTTGTGTTACATTAATCTAGGCCTACTTGCCTTTAGGCTTTAGGAAAATATAGATTTGTTTGTTGAAGAACTGAAAAATTTTGAGGTGGTATAAATAGAATGGGTTGGTGGTTAAATGGTTTTTTTGAGGCTTCCTGCAAATGGGAGATGGGTACTAAACCTGATAGGTGCTAACTATCCTATTGAAGGTATTGAACCTATGAATGAGGATATGTAACAGATGTGCACACAAGAGGAGGGAGAATCTCTTGCTATGGACTCTTCAAGGAATTAGGTGGGGTGGGAAGGAATTTTCCTATTGTGGTTGTGTCGGGGATTCCATTGGGAAAGAAGGTGTTAATGCCTTCTGTTTGGTAGGACAGTTAGAATCACCCTTGGGACCCTATGGACATTCAACACGTGTGGTACTAAATGATCAAAGGACACATATATGTGAAATTGTCCAATTGATTGCATAATGCACATGGGAAAGTAAGCTATGATTTTACTTAAGTGGACACATAATAAATGTGGGAGTGACTAGACTTTGTGGATACTGTTAGTTGTGATAATCACTAAATTGATTATGGCATGGAAATTTGACAAAACCACTACCAATGTGTCTCCACATTGGGGGAGATTGAGACAATGATGGGTGTAGTTTCCATACTGTGAACATATAGCATAGGAAATGTAGCATGCCCACTATAATCCCCACTTTAATTAATTCATAATTTAGATATGAATGTGGATACATGGAAAAGCGTTGTAATATGCGAAATGTATTTTTTGATTTTAATAAATACAATGTGATACCAACTACTAGGAATATGGATATAGATGGAGGGCGATTAATCCACAAGAGAAAGAGAAGACCTAGGGAGTGTCTAAGGGGGGCCCAAGGGGAAATGGTTTATGGGTATTAATCCAAACCCAATTTTCCTAAATTTTATTGTCATTGGGGCTAACTTCTTTTTTATATTTGAGTGTATGAGAGCCCAATCATTAAACTCATGTAAGAGGGTGGGTGTGAGAGCACATCCCATAGTTATTGGAAGCATGGGGCTGAAGCAATCAACATCGAGCAAAGTGAGCAGTCAGTTGTATTCTAAAAATAGAGGAAATTCATATGGGAGGATTGGGAAAATTTTCACATTCAATTTTGGCATGAAAAACAAACAAAGATCAGAAAAAAAAAACACTAGAGTATTTTTGGAGTGCTTTGGAGCTAGAAATTGAAGATCCGGGTTGTCAGGCCTAAGGAGTGAACCCATGTGTGAGTTGCACTATAGCAACCAAAGTTTTTTGTTGGTTGCTGGTAGTTTTCCTGGTAGTGAGTTCCCTTGAGTTCCCAATAGAGATATTCCTAGATACCTGATCCAGATAGACCCTGATAAAAAAATGGGATGTGTGATGGAGTGAGAGTGGTGAAGGTGTACATTCCTTGCATTGGGAAGGTCAAGAGGAAGAGAGTTGGAAGAAATTTGGGATAGATGTAGGAGAATATCAATGGGTTGTGTGATAGTGAGATGTGAGTGGATTGTGAGAGGCAGTACTCTTCTCTAGTGGATTCCTAGCCCCAACTCGGGGGTGACTTGCTATTGGATTTAGAAAAATAGGTGTATGGTTGGGTGGAACATCCTTCCCAAGCAGTTGGTTTCAAAAGTATTTTAAAAGACAAGTTCTTATCTATTTTATGAGTTTAATTGTTGTGCTTAGCTTTGTGTATGTGAATGGTTTATTTGTTATTGTGAATGAGTTTATTAGTTGAATTCATGTTCATTTAGAATGTTGTAGATGCAATTCATTATGGGTATTAGAATCTGGTTAAAAATGTGTATAAAGCATATTTGGTAAGCTACAATAAATGGGTTAGCAAGAAAATTTTGATTTTATGTGTATTCTGTGAGATAATGTTCCTCGGTTAATATGGGGGGCATTATAGGAAAATTTGGTAGGCAATATTTTATTGCATGGGGGGGGGGTAGACTCCTTTGAAGGGTCTATTGATGTTCCTACTAGAGGGGTGGTAAAGGGGGTAGACTCCTTTGAAGGGTCTATTGATGTTCCTACTAGAGGGGTGGTAAATAGTGATGTTTCCATGGGTAGATGGATAAGGTTCCTTAACTCTGGAAGAGTGGGACACATGTTTGTTGGGTGACCTTATGCTTTGTAGAGAGGACATGGGGGTTGTACTCTAGAGGTGGTTTTATTATTTGCCCCGTCCTTTTTCTTCTTTCCCCAAGTATTGACATTCTTTCCCCAACCTGTGTGACTAGGTTGTGGAAATAATGGGTTAACTGGGGTCTACATGGGTAATGCAACTATTTGAGTTGGAAGTGAAGGTACTGGTACCATAGATGATGGATCAAGATACCAAACAAGTATTTCTATCACCATGTTGGGAAGCATGAGTGTAGCTGCTACCTGGTATGGCGTAAATATAGGTAATGAGAAGAAGAAAGGGACCCAGGTTAAGGTATGGGGAATGTGTAACTCCCTTGTTTCCCTAGCATGTAAATATAATTATTTATTTCTAAAATACTATGAACAGGTCTCTTATGTGTGAATTTTGGAAAATGATGAACCTTTGTTAAGAAGGTAATGTAAATTTTGGAAAATGATGAACCTTTGTTAAGAAGGTAATGTAAATGTTTCTCCTATAAAATAAAAATGGAAACTGTTGAACAACTATTCAAGGTGTTTCCAATGCAGATTATGATGCATGAAAGGGATGGTGAGGGGAGCCAGTATTGTTGAGATGACCCCCTACCAGGATAGTACTCTATTGGATTTAAATTTTCTCAGACCCAGAACATTCCTCTGCCCTAGATATTTTAATCACCAGTCAAGATGGTAGTTAGAAATTATTTCTAAAGAGTCAATGAGAGGATGGGTCGAGCACCCATTTGGAAGATTCTTGATCTATCCCATGAATTGGGGACTAGACCCATAAAATCTTGCTATAGAAGGAAAGAAAAGAGAGGGAAAAAATCATGGGAAGAAGTAGAGGAGACACACGAATGGGTTTGGAGACCATTTCTGGAGAGGAAGAGTGTGTGCAACTCTCAAGTTATGAAGAGAACTGAGAAAACAAAATTTTTTGGGTGCATGAACTATTAGGCAGCATTTCTAATCAAGCTGGTAAACAAGGCTATAGAGAAATTGAGTGATTTAGTGATTGAGTGAGAAATCACAACAACCCCCCTTGCTTGGTGGATAGAAGACTGGATTGATAGGTTCCTATGGGAGAAGGAGATTAACCTTTGTCCCTTACCGGTTATTGAGCAAATGAATAAATCTCTCTCTCATGGAATCATATTATGGCTAGGGGGTGGCCATTTGGGAAATACACCAAGAGAAGTTGTGCCTATGGTTGGGTGGAAAGTGGCACACCCTTCAATAGTTGCTAGCTATTTCTAAGTTTAAAATAAGTCTTTCTTGTGTCTTGTGTTGTCATGACTAATTTATTTTATACCATGGATTTCATGTGTTAGATAAATGCATACTTTAATATCCTATTCAAATGATGGAATTGTCACTCTGATTATTTGGATGGATAGGAAATCTGAAATAAAGTTTATAAAACATATTCTAATGTTGGTTTTTTGCTTATCTCTGTTTGGAAAGGGAAGTTGTTAGTAATGGGTTCTCACTTAAATTAGGAACAAAGTGTTGGTTGATCCCCTGTAATAACATATATGGACAAATCCCAAAGTATTAGTAAATTAAATCCACTAAAATTCTCACAGAGCACCTTGGTAATTAAGAAAATACAATTCTTGTCAGAAATGTAAAGGTTGGATGACTGGATTTGGTCTCTCTATTGGTTTGGAAAATCTACTAGACTCAGAACTTGAAGGAAGTTCAGACCCCTAGTTGATATTAAAAAAATAATCCCAATGTTAAAGAGAGGAAAAGTATTTAAATAATAATAATAATAATAATAATAATAAAGGAATGAGAAATTCAAATTTAAGCTTTAAATTTGAAATAAATTAAAATTAAAATTTAATGCATTGAGATTTATTAAGCTTCATTATAATTTGATAAGAGAAGATATTTTACTAGGAATTGAACAGTAAATATGATGTCCAAAAGGGAAAGATATGAGAATAGCAACTACTCCCTGAAAATAGCAAAGAGATGCATGTAAATAGGAGATTAGTACATTCCGGTAAAAATACAGTTTTTCCATGGAGGATTTTATTTCCAATAAATGTAATATCCTCGAAAAGAATTTAAACAAATAATTTGCATAAATTTATAGATGTAGATGTGTAATTTTATGTTTTCTGGACAAAGTTGAATGAATGGTAAAGTCTGGTAATTACTGGTAAATTCCTAAATTTACCATTTAAATGTTCAAATACTTGAATATTAAGGTTGGAACCTATTATACTACAACTAGAGATTTTTTCCTGGTGCATGAATAATGGAAAACTAGAAATCTTTTCTTTCTATGTAAACATTTAAAGTGTGCTAAGATCTCCCTAGTTTTGGAATTCATTCTCTGCACATGGTCGCCCTGAAATCCTGAAGGAGTTGTTAACAAGGAATTTTATTTATCGGTATTTTAAGTTCTGGAAATATATATTCCATTTTTTTTCCAATGCAAACATATGCAAATTATTAACAAAAAATGTTTTCCTCTATGATTGGCCATCAAAGTATAGCCATCAAAATAAAGGGAAGTGAGAATTTGAAGGAATATCGAAGTTATTAGAGATATGGTGTGAGAGTGGTAATAATTATAAAATTTAAATATTAAATCAAACCCTTTTCGGATTTGACCATTCGGAATTGGGTCATCAGAGTAAAAGGAAAGAAGAACTCAAATGGAGTTGGAAACCATCAGAGCGATGACCTAAGAGTTATGAGACTTTAAATAAATTATAATATATTATTTTCTCTCTCATGATTGGCCATCAGAGTAAAGAGAGAGGGGTAGTATAAGGTCCCACATGTGTTTAATAATATTAAAAATATGCTCTTTTGTGATTGGTGGTCAGAGTGATGAGAGGAGCACACACATTTCAAGTGCAAAGACCTCAGAGTGATCGCTTGAGTTGATAGGATATTATATATTCTAATAATTAAACAAAATTTCCTTGCCCTTTTCAGAGTCGACCGTCGAAGTTGACCATCGGACAAAATGAGAGGAGTGTGCGTGTTTAAATTCCAAATATTTTGAAGTATGACTCCGAAGGGTTCATACTATGATATCTAGAGTATTATAAAGTTACAAATATATATAATATTGCATGTGAAGGAGGTTTGAATTACACGAAATAATATATTATATTACATAGTGGCCTGGGTTGATATAATGTTTAATATTATAATAATTTAACACCAATTTACAGAACCTTTTTGGAGTTGACCATCATAGGAGAAAGAGGGGAGCACATGATTGAAGTGTGATAGCTTGGGCACTATAAGGTTCCACGTGTATTTTATAATATTAAAATATTCTCTCTCATAATTTTCCATCAGAGTAACAAGAAAATGATGGAGGTTCAGAGTGCGATGACCTAAGATATATTAAAATGGTAAATATTATAATATTAATATTAAATCCATTACCTTTTCATATTTTGACCTTCGGTAAAAAGGAAAAGGATCACATGAATTGTGTGTGAAATTCGGAGTCTAAAGTCCATGTGTGCTTTATTAATAGTATAATAAAATATATTATAATGCAACTTGGCTACATTACGATGGAGTTGGGTACTTTACAATGCAATTGATTATATTATGATATAATTAAATTAATTGCATTATAATGTGTTTATAACCTGGATAAGTAAATTAGCACTAAGCCATTCCTAGGGAAAATTAAGAAAAAGTAAATCCTCACTAATCACCAGGTCGGTATATTAGTCTAAGTAAAAATGTGATTACATGGGTAATTAGTTAGTGGGGACTAATTATTGTTAATAAGGATTAAACAAATAAATACCAAGGAGCGATATTTTAAGAAAGTATTGATCAAGTAGATTAATCAATTTATAGATAAGGACAAGTGTCAATATCTGGTCAAGAAATCCTTGTATCCTAAGGTGACTTGGCGTGTCATGATGGGTCGATGTGTCAAGTGGATAATGAGCCACGTGTCACGTTAGGAGATAGGTACAAAGTGGCAAGCGAGAATTAAATCTCAGCCATAGATCCTTGCAGGCCTACATAAGCCAAGTGCAGTTGGAGCATGAGAAGGGTCATTAATCATCATGTAAATTGGTGAATCCAAAGTAATAAGAGCCATTGATATCCCCACCCCGAGGGTCATTGGATCTATAGGTTAGATCTGATGGAGTTTGTGTATTTGGAGAGAGTATGTCAGAGTGGATTAGGTGTGGGAAATCTGTAAACCCCAATGGGATGACTCTAATGAATAGGAAAATATCTAAACCAGTGGACGGGGGAGTCAGATGGATCAGGTGGAGAATGTCATATTGCACTAGTGACATGGAACCACAAGGTTTCCACATGGCACTAAAGATGAACCCAATAAATGAAAGACCAAAGATTGTACGAGACTCTAACTTTTGATCCAAAGAACAATTATAGGCATGGATATGATTGTTGGAAATCTCTTGACGAGCAGAATATGATGGTAGCCTTGAGAAGAGGCTTTGAGACGATTGAGGAAAAGTGAAAATTTAATACCCCATCCCTTAGAAAAGTACTTAGGGAGTTGGGTGTGTTACAGAGTGGTATCAGAGCATCCAACAACACTTGGTCTTCTTGGGCTCATGAAAGAGTCGAATCAATTTTATTAGATAACTTTAAGGGGGATGACTCCCTACCCTACCATATCCATAGGACATTATCTAAAATTTACTACTGAAAAGAGGGATGAGACATTCTGGTTTTTTTTTTTACATGTTTTAAATATGAACTGTAAGTTTTCTTTATATGCTAAAATATTAAGTTTATTTCACCGTACAAAATTACATGTGTTTTTCATATATTAGTGGATAATTAACTAATGGAAAATGTTGTTATCGACACTTAAACAGTCAATTGACAACAAGGAAGAATACAACATAAATAATGGTGACACATCATGAGATGGGAGAGAGCTCACATAACAAAGAAGAAGAATATGATGAAATGAGAGTGGTAGAAACCCCTCCAGATTGGGATGGAACTATAAGAAGCCTCATGGAAAAACTGAAAATCTTTAAAGTAGACAATGAGAGGCTTATAAAAGAACAAGAAAAACAAACTGAAATAAATGCACGTTTTCTACAAAGCCTGTCAGATATGCAGAGGCAGTTGCAACATGGGCCAATAGTTAGTAATGTGGACAAACATCAGTCCAAGAAAACCTAGAGTCCACCTGAGATACAAAAGGATGGCCCTGAAAAGAGCAACACAAGGAGAAGCACCTCGAAGAAGTCACAACATGGAGCCAAAAAGTATGCTAACATTAAGGATTCATTTGGAGAATCCACTAGTGAGGAAGATGAAAACTCCAAGAAATTGTCTAGTAGTGAGACTAGCTCACATTGTCTGAGGAGAAGAAATAAGAGGAATCATTCCAAGAGCCATGAGCTTGAAGAGTTTAAGAAAGAAAATCCACCCACTTTTGATGGGGATATTAAAAAGGGGGGAGAAGTAGAAGCTTGGCTACTTGGCCTAAAGAAGTATTTTAGAGTCCATGACTACTTTGAAAATTTGAAAGCTCGAATAGCCATTTTCAACTTGAATGGAAAGGCCTCCATTTGGTGGGAATACCTTAGGAATGTAAAACAAATTCACGGGAAGGAGTTGTCATGGAAAAAATTTGAGAAACACTTCAAGAAGAAGTACATGTCTAAAAGGTACTATGATGAAAATACTAAGGATTTTTATGAACTCAAGTTAGGATAGTTCACCGTAGATGAATATATGAACAAATTTCTTGAACCAATGAGGTATGGTCCCTACATAAATTATGAAAAGGTGAATATGCAATGATTTATTAGTGGGTTTCCCCAATCGTTTCAAGACATAATTGAATTTGATGAACCTAAGACCTTAGAAGACACTATATAGAAAGAAATGTACTGCTATGAACAATTCAAGCACAAGGCATAACCTCATAAGGAATGGAAGAAGAAAAGTAAATTGGGATTCAATAAGAATGGCTTTAAATCCTCAATATCTAAGAATCGCGGGAAAAGCTCTAAGATGAGCCTTCCTAATAAGAGTGTATATCAACAGAACTTTCCATCTCATAGTGGAAAGAAACCTTTTGGATCAGCCCTGGGAAAGATGATAATACAAAGAGAGATCCATTGAAATGTTGGGGATGTGGAGACGACCATTTGCTAAGAGACCTCCCACATAGACAACATGACAGTAGGAGGGTCTAGAACATCCATGAAGCTACCACAGTCAATGATGTGGCTAGAAGCATGCCAAAAATTTATGCAGCCTTGGATAATAGACAAGCTAACCACCAATATTTAGTGGTGGAGATGGAAGGACGTATGATTTCCAACCATATTGTTTCCATTTTAATTGACCCTGGATCTAATCTGATTTATTTCCCCCCTCAAAATATTGAGAAATGTAAATTGTAGTAAGTAAAACATGCTAAATCATGGCTGGTACATCTAGCCACTAGAACAAAAATAAAGGCAACATAGGTCATAATAGCATGCCAATTCATTATGAATGGGATGTCTACCCAAGAAACCCTAAACATACTCCCTTTAGGATCTTGTGACATGTCGATTGGCATGGACTAGTTGGTTGCCCATAAATCCAAGTTGGGCTATTACAATAAAACATTAGAGTGTGAATATGAGGAAGGGAAGAAAAGGACCCTACAGGGAATTCAAAAGCTTGTCTTAGTGAGACAAACATCAACCCTTCAAGTGAAGAAGTATTGCAGAAAATGATGTCCTTTGTATGCAATACAAGTATTGAACTCTATTGAGGAAAATAAACTAAGCCTAGAGGACCATCCTATATTGAGAGAGAATAAATATGTGTTTCCAGACAAGGTACCATGTCTACCTCCAAGAAGAGACATTGATTTCTCAATAGAAATTGTACCTGTATTGGTGCCAATGTCTAGAACACCCTATAGAATGAGTACACCTGAGCTAGTTGATCTCAAAGTACAATTGAAGGAGATGTTGGACAAATGTTACATTTGTCCTAGTGTGTCTCCCTTGGGAGCACCAACTTTATTTGTGAAGAATAACTATGGCACACTCAAGTTGTGCATAGACTACATGAAAATCAACATGATGAGAATTAAGAATAAGTATCCCTTGCCAAGAATTGATGACTTGTTTGACCAGTTAAGGGGTACTACAATTTTCTCAAAGATTGAATTGAGGTCTAGATACCATCAAGTCCAGATTAAGGATGAATAAATCCACAAAACAACATTTAGGACAATATATGGGAACTATGAATTTGTGGTGGTGCCATTTAGGCTTACAAATGCATTGACCACCTTTATATGCTTAATGGCTAATGTGCTCAACAATTTCTTTGATAGATTTTTGTTGGTATTCATAGATGATATCCTAATCTATTCTAAGAATTGGGAAGAGCATGAAGAGCACCTCAAATTAGTTCTTCAAGTGCTGAGAGAGCACAAGATCTATGCAAATTTTAGTAAATGTGACTCTTTCCAAAAGCAAGTACATTACTTAGACCATGTCATCATTGAGGAAGGAGTGGCACTTGATCCTAAAAAAATGAAATCCATTATGGATTGGCCTACACCAAAAGATGTAGTAGATATCAGATCCTTTATGGGCCTAGCAGGCTACTACATAAGGTTCATAAAGGGGTTTCCCAATATTGGTAATCCAATCACCTCCCTTCAGAAAAAGGAAGTTAAATTTGTCTGGGTTGCTGAGTGTGAAGAGATTTTTCAACAACTGAAACACCTCTTAACCAATGCACCTGTGCTGAAAATTGTAGACCCAAACAAGGAATTCCTTGTGTGTAAATATTCCTACAAATAAGTACTCAGAGGAGTCCTCATGCAAGAAGGACATGTAATCTATTATGAGTCTAGAAAATTGAATGAACATGAAATCAATTATGTGACACATGACTTGGAATTGGTTGCCATAGTGCATTCTTTGAAAATGTGGAGGCATTACCGCCTAGGAAGAATATTTGTACTCATGAAAAAACATAGTGGGCTGTGTTGAAAAGTCAACAAGAAACATGTGTCTAATTTATTTTTCCCTTAAATAAATTGGACAATAAA
>CBVK0100591847.1:0-10307 GCA_900067695.1 Picea abies | reverse complement strand
AATTAATTTTTAATTAAAAAGGAAAAAGGGTAAATGGTTGTTTTATCTACAGTTGCTAAATTCATTTTTAGTTAAAAACGAAAAAGGTGTAAACTTAAAATAAATAAGAAACTTGAGGAAAAGGGGAAACGTAAAGAAAAAACTGAATGTCTAACTTAGTAGGGAATCTTGCCTTTGGAACTTTCTAATTATGAACTCAACTAGGAATTAAGTAAGGAACAAGTCATTTAAGAAGTGTAAGGGAATTTTGGGACACCGAGGAGCATTTTTAGGAATGCTCTTAGGTGGATGAGGGAAATAGGAATAATTAATTAATTAATAAAATTGATTTTCTGGTGCAACTAGGGGATCGGGCGATATGTGTACGAAGGAGGTTTTTCGAAATTAATTTAATGAAAAAATAATTTTATGATAGTTTTGGAAACTAATTACTTTCAAACTCTATAAAAGGATGGAGGAGTTGGTGTATGTAAATCTCATCTTTTTGTGTAATGTTACGTTGCTGAATTTTTATCTTGACTAAACTTTCTCTTGTGGGAGTTGGGATACATAGCTTGAGTAACGAGTGGTAGCTTGACCTTGTGAGGTGAGCTGGGTGCTAGCACTATCTGGTATTGTGTGTGTGGCCCCTTTGCAGCTCGGGGGGCTCAGGACGAAGAAGAGTACCCCTAGTATTGGCTCGGAGGTACCCGTGAGGTCACATTGATCAACAAGTGGGAGCTAAGTAGAGAACGCTTAGGACAACGACTTAGATATTTCGCATTTGGCTATGGTAAGCAAGTGTATATTTTTATTGAATGGTATTTTAATATTGTTCCTGCTCCTTCAGTACTGTACTTGTACTCTGTTAAATATTATTTTTTATTCAGTGTAACAGTATCCAGAGATTTCATTTTATCTTTCAACAATTTGTCTTGTTGAGCCCAACGTTTTATGATTAGAGAACTTAATGTCATCTCACCCTTATGCTCGTTGTATTTTGAATTGATTTCCCATGGTGAACCCAAACTCTGATTGCAATGACTTCTCTGCGTTTGTTTTTATTGATTTAATGCGAATAAAAATTGTGTTTTTATCTTTGTCCCTTATCTGTTAAGTTATTAATCTGTGTATGAGCAGTCAGCCAGGAACTGAATCAATGGCCATCACTTCGGTGTTGAAAGACTTATATATTCAAATTCCCTACTTTACTATGCATGGATAATAAGTGAAGGATAAATTTATCCAAGCTATCTATCCCTTACTTATCTCTGCATTTTTCTCTTATGATTAAACACTGATTAAACTCTATGTCTTGATTGATTAAAATATGATTACAATCTATGTTTTAATTGTTTAAACTTTGATAAATCTCTGTGCTTGAATGGTAAATCTCTGCATTTTCTTGTGATTGATTACATCTTCATTTTATGGTGATTGATTACTTCTACATTTTCTTGTGATTGATTATGTATGATTTTTCTTGGAGTCTTTACTCATCCTTCACACCACTAATTTTTGGGCGATTTACCCATCCTTTACCCAACAGTTACACCACAATTTTTGTGGCACATTACCGAGAATTCACACCACTATTTCCGTGGCACATTTCACAACATTCACACTATGATTTTCGTGGCACACTACACAACATTCACACTATGATTTTCGTGGCTTATACACAAAGATATCTCATCTATGAATGTTAGTACACAACGATATATTTACACAATGATATCTTATTATTATTCACACAACGATATCTCATCCATGATTGTTATTACACATTGATATCTCATTTGAACAATGATATGGTTGTTGACAATAACATTTGTAATAGATAGCATTATGTTTGTGTTACAATGATCTCATCCATGATTGTTATTACACAACGATCCTGTATATATCAATGATAGTGAACTTATAATTGCAATATCATTGACGACGATTTACATATATATTGACTGTGATTTTAGTTATGATTTTTACCACTATGATTTTAGTATGATTTTACCTCTACGACTTACCACAATGGTTTTAACACAACGATATATATATGATAGAGATATTATTTGGGATATCACATATCACGAAGATATTATTTATGATATCACAACGATATTATTTATGATATATCACAATGATATTATTATGATATCACAGTAAATAGATTTAATATTATGATAGCAATATTATTTATGATATCACTTCTCATAGCAACATTAATTAGGATATCACATCAATATTATTTATGATATATCACATCGATGTTATTATGCTATCATAGAAAATATATTTAATATTATGATAGCGATACTATTTATGATATATCTCATCGATATTATTATGCTATCATCGTATATATATTTAATATTATGATAGAGATATTATTTATGATATATCACAGTGATATTAGTACGATATCACAATAAATAGATTTAATATATAGTGATAATGATGTTAGATAGCAGTATCATTGTTGATACCAAAAAAGGAATTAAAGGAGTTTATAGATTTCCAGGTACTGGGATGAATTAATGGAGTAATTATATGCATGATTGTTATGGATTTCAATTACTGTGGTTTAATAGTGAGAAGGCATTTTAGGGTCATGCATTTCCCAAGTTTCTCATTATATTATGCATAAGAGTGTGGATACGTCCTTTATCTTAATATAAGGCATGTATGTTTGGGAAGAGTAATGAGAGGGTTGAAATATTAAGTTAGGATTCTACAAGGAATTATGTTAGTAAAGGAAAATTGTGGTGACACTTTTGCTAATAAAATATTAATTAATTAATAATTGACTTGAAAAAAACAAGAGAGAGGATTTTAATTGATACATGTTATTATAGAATGGATTCTCAAGGGAATAATTCATAGATGGCTAATCATGTCCTTTAATTGACGTATGTTTGTAATAGAATCTGTTGCACCTTGATTACTTTCATGCCTACCACTGGTGACGGCATGGTTCTTGATGAGGGGATCGTTGCGCACCTTGATGGATAGATGTGAACGATAACCTGGTCAGAGTCTTGTGCTTCCCAATGGGGGAATATTATTCATTGTAATTGATTTTAGTACTTGGTTCTGCAATGCCTTAATGCATTGGGTTTGCATGCCGTAGAGGTTTCTAGTTACTGGTCATCGAATCCGTGTTTTTGGGCGGGTAGCCATTTTTATCTGTCTTGATTATTGCATGTTCTCATCCAGTTGCATGATGTTCTTGTATGTTGGTTCATTGTTGTTTATTTATTGAATGCGTAAGTTGTGTTCCTCGTCAAGTTGTATTTTTTTGTTGATTGCCTTCCTTCTTAAAACAGAAAAAACTTTGCACTTGCTTTGCGTCGCATGTAGTCATAACGACTCGGGGTTGTTACAGATGCATTCTTTAATATGCCATCATATTGGGTGTGATACTTCAACACTCCTTTTAATAAATAATCGAGAGCCACGACTAAAGAAATCCTCAAGATAAAAACATTTTTCACAAGCTTCGTAAGCCAAGAGGATAACCAAGGCCTAATGGTTAAAATTAACATATAAGAACTACTCAGAACCTTATGAATTTTTCAAAAGGACACAATTTCAAGTCCACATCGACTTCCTATGATTTTTTTATTGGATTTTATGATTTCATCGAAAATTATCTTCTAGAAGTGGTTGAATACTCTCATACCATACGTCAAAATCTAGTAGCTTTAAACACTACCTTTGTTTCCCTAATTCTGAAGATTGATAATCCTTATAAATTTGAAATATTCAAGCCCATATCTCTCTGTAACTCTATTTAAAAAATTATTTCCAAAATTATTTCTTGTAGGAAAGAAGTGGGAGTAGAACAAGAAGAGATAGTCCACTCAATTAAGACAAGAAACTATAAATCCTTGAGTCTAAAGGTAGACCTCTAAAATCCCTTTGACCAAGTAATTTTGTCGTATCTTGAAATCATCCTCATTCATATCAGATACTTTCATTCCTTTTTCATTTGGGTTCTGATTTGCATCATCTCAACATCCTTTTCAATTCTTCTAAATGGTTATGCATCTCCTTTATTCAAAGTTGAATGCTAAATTAGACAAGGTTTCCCTCTATCACCTCTTATTTTTATTCAAGTCATTGAGGGAGTTAGCATGTCTTTATAAGAAGCCACTGCCACTGATAGCCTCAAAGGTATAAATATAGGCCCATATTGTAACATAACTCACCTTATCTTTGTGTATTACATATGCATCTTTTGTGAGGGTTCAAGGATCATAATAGAAAAAAATCACGAGAACATATATCTCTTTTGTGATGTCATAGGGATGAAAATCAACACTAATAAATCCTCACTACTATTATGGGGTCTCTAAGATATTCAAATATGTATATCACTCAAAATTTTCCCTATCAAATAAGTGATTTCAAAGCTATATTAAAATATCTTGGATTCCATCTAAAAGAGAATCAATATAGGAAATCACATTGGCTATGGCTCTTGGAGATTATGGAAAAAAAGTAAACATTTGGTCTCGAGAAGATGGTAAGAATACATGAAGAAACAAATGGTACTTTCCTCTTGGAAAATTCTAGTTGTTCCAAAATCGTTAGAAAATTGTGTTTCCAATTTGTTTGGTATATAAATGATGGGAATAAACAAATGGTACTTTCCTCTTGAAAAAATATAGTTGTTCCAAAATCTCTTAGAGGTTTGTGGTTGAAAAACGTCTTCTTATTCTCAAAATCCCTTGTGCCTAATAATTCTTATAGGATCATACAAGTCATAGGGATTTGGGCATAATTCATCAAAGAAAAATATTTCCCACAGAAATCTATTATGGACTAGAGCTATATTGTCAACTTTCCACTTGGTTGGAAACTAGCTAGTTTGGAAAATTGGAAGTAATGAACAATTTCTATTTGGATTAGACCCTTGGATAGGAAGTAAGGAAGAAAAATAACTCACATCCCACATAATTTTTTATTTCCAAATAAATGTTTACTATACATTAAGAAAAATGTGTTATTGGAACTAGATAATAGGGTAGCAGATATGGTTATACTGAATATAAATCAGTCTCAGAGAGGAAGGTGTAGCAACATAGGAAAATCACATAAAAATCCTCTAAATCTCACTTGTGACTCTAATTGAGAATGATTATCAAATAATTTGGTATTTGAACCCAAGTGGAAAGTATGAGCTAGAGTTTATGTATAAGGATTTAACATAAGAGAATAGGGAAGATCCACATATCTATTGGGGAAAAAATCCTTGATAATTTAAATTTCCGACAAAAGGAAAAAAATGATGTGGCTCCTTTTAAATAATAAGGCACTTAGATAATATCCAAAATATAATGTTTGAAGTCCTAAGATGATGTTTCCTATGTAATCTTGAGTTAGAATCAAATTCTCATCTTATGCTATTCTACAATTACACTACATATGTATGGAAGGAGGTATATAAAATAACATGGATGCAAAATGAATGGAGAGGAAATTGTATAAATGAAGCTCTAAAATCCAAAGATTCTAGTCTAGAAACCACAAATTATAAATCCATTCCCCTTACCATTGCATGTGAGGTCTAGTTAGCAAGGAACTCAATGTTGTTTGAAGATAAATAAATTGTCCCTTTGAAATGTGCCATGAAAAGAATATACATCCTATCAACATTCCCTTGAATCACAAAGGAACACTCTCTAGAAAAGACACTCCTTGATCCTATAAATAGGAAATGACCTAGGTTTTTCTCTATGGCACATATCAAAGAAATCCTCCATGGAGAGGATCTAGGGTGTTCTACACCTATCAAGAGATCACAACATTTCCTTTCTAGCTGGCATATGAAATTAGCCAAACAATTTATGTGAAATGAAATATCTTGAGCTCACCCTATATTGGGTCTGGGAAAAGGTAATTGCTCATCTTCACATTTATGAGGACTCCCTTTTCGTCATTCAATGGATGAATGGAGTTTTCAACCTAAAAAATTTCATGTTACTTCCCCTATTTCAATTTTTCAAGAACAACATTCTCGTTTTACATGTTGATTTTTCTATATGAGATAATATTGTATATTCAATATGTTATTACAATGATGAGTGTTCCATATATAGAGAAAATATGGTGACCATCTATGAAAGGATGCATCCCTAGGATAATCAATAACTATTTAGTATTATCATTTAATTATTATATATATTATTTAATAATCAATAATGATATTATTAATTACTAATATAAGAGAATTTCTTCTTCATGTTGTCAAACATCAATGCTCCTTCTCAATGAGGGACACATTCTACATCATGCCAAGTTTGTCTATGAGGTATACAAAATTCACCCTAGACTCATAACACTTGTCTATTAGTATTGGGATATCTCTCTCTCTCACCTGAACCAAGGGGAAACTCCTTCTATGTCTCTCCCTCTGAGCCAAATGACTCACTCTAGGATCAGGCTCACTCTGGGTTCGCATGTGATAGCATCTAACATCTTGAGTATTTATCATTCCTTGTCAAATTACCATGACTAGGACAAAGACCACACTATGATAATTCACCACACATACACCCATGTGAGTAAATGTCATCTCGATGCTAACTGACACATGGAAATCACCTCAAGCACCTCAAGTCCATATTATTCCTTGTCATGATGAAGGAAGGAATACGCCTAGGCCCATATATCACAAGTACACCTTTGTGATAAATGTATCCTATCTCCCTTGGTTTATAGTGAAATCTAGGAGAAGGTATGCCCGATGTTGAAACATCAACACTCCCTCTTAGCTAGAGAGGTATTTTTCCATAGTAGTACACACACACTCTTCAGCGATACACAACCATTGCTAGTAGCAAATAACTACTGTCTAGTGACACACAGCCACTTCCATTGGTACACAACCATTGTAGTTGTAAAATTTTTGTTACACATGGAACTCCCATATGGACTTCTAGAGGCTACTCCCTCTAAAAAATCTAGGGTCAACTCCCCATAGTGTGTGATGTCAAGGTCAACATTCTAGACATTTTCTCATGTGCTTTCCACAAGAGACATTGGGATATAATCCGAAAGCCACTTATCCCTTCTCAGATAAGTGTCCCACTTATCCCTTCTCGAATAAGTGTCCTCATAGATCAACTCATATCTATCACAGATGAGTACGATTTGGAGAATGTCTGTCACACATGGAAATCCCATGTGGACTTTTAGATTCTACTCCCTCTAGAAACACCAGGGTCAACTCCCCATAGTGTGTGACATCAAGTTCAACTTCCCTGACACGTCCTCATGTGCTCTCCACAATATACATTGGGATATAATAGAAAACCCACTTATTCCTTATCGAATAAGTGTCCCACTTATCCCTTCCCAGATAAGTTTCCTTACTGATCAACTCAACTCATTCATATAGGAGTATGATCTAGAGAATGTGTTAGGAAGATGAAAACATCAACACTCCCTCTGAACGAGGGAGGTATTGTTTTCCATGCCAAGTATGTCATGAAAGTACTTGAACTTTGTCTTGGTTCGGTAAGAACATTGAAAAATTGCTCATCTGTAGGAAGGTATTGCAACAATACTTCCTTCTTCTGCACCATATCTCAGATGTAATGGTACTTGATATCAATGTGTTTCTATTTTTCATAAAACACTAGATTCTATGATATCTTCACACAACTATTGTTATCGCAATGAATAACGGTCGAATCTGGCATATTTCCAAATAAACAAACAAGGATATTGTGAAACCATATTGCTTTATATACTTCCACACATAATGCAATGTACTATGTTTCTGTAATTCTCAAATCCACAAAAGTTTATTTCTTGCTACAATAAGAAACCATGGAAAATCCTAAATTGAAGCAACACCCGAAGGTGCTCTTCCTATGCACTGCGCTCCCTGCCCAATCAAAGTCAGTATATCCTTGCAATCTCATGTCAATACTATAATTATATCTTACACTATGTCCAACTTTTCCTCGTCGGTATCTCAACACATGCTTCACAACAATCCAATGTGTCTCTCTCGACTAACTCATAAATTGGCTAAGTGCACTCACTTCATGGAAAATATCTAGTCTGATGTTAACTAGATACATTAGTGATACAGTCAGTTGTTTGAACAAGGTCAGATCAATCTCATTGGAATCAGAAGAAGACACACTTAGTTTCTTCATATTCGTCACTATTGGTGTAACCATGGGTTTACAGTTCAACATCCCAAACTTATTCAATATCTAAATTCTGTACTTCCCCTAACTTAGGAAGATATCATCAGTTCTCTACCACACCTCTAGTCCCAAGAAGTAGTGCATCATACCAAATTCCTTCATCTCAAACTTAGAGGCCAACGCATACTTTCATTCAGCAAAAAGTCTCTTTGTACCGATGAGAAATAAATCATCAATGCTAAGGACCAAAATCAAGGAGTCGCCATTAACAATCTTGTAGTATAGGTTGGGATCAACAAGACTTTTGTTAAATCCAAAAATCATCAGGTGTCTATCAATCCTCACATACCAATATTGAGGTTTCTTCTTGAGTCCATACAGGACCTTCTTCAACCTACACACATGAGAATCCTTCTCATGCATCACAAAACCATGTGGTTGCTCGATGTATACTTCTTCCTCAATCTCTCCATTGAGAAAGGTTTTCTTTACATCGATCTTGTGTACTTTCCAACCCATGGATGTTGCCAGGGAAATAATCATCCAGATATAATTGTATTGAGAAACATGAGAAAATTTCTCCTCATAATCTATTCCCTCCATTTGAGAGAATCCTATATCAACAAATATCGCTTTTTTCTTCTCGATGCTCTTGTCAACTATGTGTTTGATCGTATAGATCCACTTGGAAGTCATTGTAAATTTCCCCTAAGTTCTTGGAACAATATTCCACACATCATGTTTTCATGATGGACTGATAATCCTCCATCATTGCATCTATCCATAATGGCTTACTAGATGCCTCCTCATAATAGGAAGGCTCAAAATCAATGATGTGGCACATAGTTGTGGCATATAACAAATGTTTATTAGTTCTCTTGATCTCTTGGAAGGTACCACAAAGGGTTGCATGTCCTTCTACCTCATGCAAAGTATGACAATCCCATGTAGGTCTCTTTCGATCTACTGCAATATCTCTAGGAACATCAAGTGGAGCTACATGATCAATGAGACCAATTGTATCAATAGGCTCAATTATCTCCCTCTTAGTTGGTGAAGGGTGAGGGGGAGAATGCACCATCTCTTACTTTATATAGCTATCAATATCTATGTAATATCCTTTATATCTCCTAAAGGTTACCTCCTTCTCAAAGGTAACATCTCTACTCACCTCAATTTGTCTCCGACCAGGGGTGTAGATCTAGTATTCCTTCGAAGACTCGTTGTGCCCCAAAAATGTACACTTTCTGCCTAAAGGGTATAGCTTGGTTCTTTTCTCCTTGGGTACATGAATGTATACTGGAAAACCAAATATCCTGAAGTGACCAACCTCATGTTTAACTCATGAACTATGTTCATACTAGTGAGATCGGAAGAGCGTCGTGTCTTTTCTCCTTGGGTACATGAATGTATACTGGAAAACCAAATATCCTGAAGTGACCAACCTCATGTTTAACTCATGAACTATGTTCATACTAGACATCTTGTGGTTCCCTCATGAAACTCATATCTAAGACATGTTGAGGTTCACTCATGGAAGCAATGTCTCTCAAGACATATCGAGGTTTCCTCATGAAACCAATGTCTTGGTTCCTTCATTTGACCTTCTAAGGCATGTCAGTATGAATTCCACATCCCCCCCTACTAGTCCACACAATACCTTCCAAGGTGAATGTCATGCCATGGGCTACAGGGAACATTCTTCTAATAAGGTTACTACATGATCCATACAAGAATGTTAGTCCTATACCTCTTTCTCTTAATCAGGTCACCATTCGTGCCATTGGGGAATGTCAGTCTTGGAACTAAGAGTGGCTCAACAACTACTCCGTCATGAGCTAGAGGTGACTCCCCCTCTATCTTTGCTTCCTTTGACATTGACTATATATCTTCCTCCTTCTCTGAAGTTAATTCAATATCTTCTCCCTCTGGATGTAGTACCACCTCCTTCTCTATATGATATCGTTAACTGGGCAATGGATTGCAATTGAATTTAGTGAAGACTTTGTTGGTTTCTTTAATCTCTAGGTTGCAACCTTGGAGATATGAATCTCAATATTAGCTCCTCTCCTCTTCTAAATGTTTTATTTTAAGCATAGTTTACTTATTATGGGTGGATAATTACCACTCTTTACTAAATGGGAACATTATGTTTGGTAG
>CBVK0100591797.1:0-14608 GCA_900067695.1 Picea abies | reverse complement strand
AACTCCTTCAACTCTAGCGTACTCATCCTANAAGGAGTCTTGGATACAAGTGCTTATTTCAACAACAGATTTATAAAGAAGTCAATATCTCTTTTCGGAGGCAATTCTGGTATCTCTTTAAATACATCCTCAAACTCTTTTAGCACTACAAAGTCTTCCACACTTGGAAATTTATCCTTAGATACCTCTTCCATGTGCATTGTGAATACCTGACACCCTTTTCTAAAACTTTTCTTCAAATGCAACACTGAAACTTCTCTGATAGTCACAACTCTTCGAATTCCTTGAACTGATCTCAAATTTCCTTCCTCATACAAACAAGTGAATGCCTTATTGTAAAAATCCAGGACAACATGGTACTCTTCCAACCAATCCATACCAATGAGGAAATCATACAAGCCCAAAGGTATAATCCATACCAATGAGGAAATCATACAAGCCCAAAGGTATAATATTCAACTCAGCTCTAGTGTGCAGTCCATTCATCTCCATCGAACACGCCTTAACCATCTCATTGTTTTTCCTCTTTTCTCCTATATCTAACTGAACCAACCAAGTTTTTCCAAGGTCGTTTCTTAGAAAATGGAATATTTCCACCATATTCAGATCTAGATAATTATGACTATATCCTGAGTCAATTAAAATAACAATGGGTTGGTCATTAATCTTACCTTCCACCTTGATCATGTGTGAATGAAACTCGAGCTTCTTGTTATCCAGTGCAACATAAATATTTGGCACATTTATACCCATGTCCTCCACTATCATATCTTGTTGTACATTGTTCATGGTCCTTGCTTTATCACCTCTTTGAGGGAAATCTATATGCATATGATTTCCTCCACAACCCCAACATTGCATAGGTTGTTTCCATGACTTTTGTCCTACTATTTCTGACATTATGGGCTCCTAGAGAGTCATATGTCCTTGCACATTGTTTATGAAATACATTGTCTTAGCCCTTTTCTTCCTCTATTCCACCTTGTTTTTCATGTTGTCTTCCCAATCCTTTTGGAAAGTCGGTCTTCCCCTTTGCTACTCATAAAGACACTTAGTGAACCTTATGGTTTCTTCCAACATTTTAGCGTCATCGTACTATATCTTGTCACTGATAAATGAGGGTATCCCACTCAGATACCTATGAATATTCACTTGTTCATCCTTGATAAAAGGCACATATTTCAGCAACTCTAAAAATATCCTTTCATAATCATCTATTGTCATGATCCCATATTGAGTTCGAAGAACTCCTTCATTTTCCTATCATAGTACCATTTGGTTAAGTATTTCTTTTGGAAATACCTATTGAACTCTCTCCAAGTCACTTTATTCTTATCAATGTGTTTTACTTCCATGTACTGATCCCACCACATTGATGCCTTTTCTTTTAACTAATAGATAGTAATTCTCTCTTCTACTTGCATAGAATAGTTATGTAGTTGGAAATACTTTCTCATACCCAACAACCAAGCATCTATATCTTCATCCTTTTTTTGGTCACCATCAAAGGTAGGAGGCTTGATGTTATTCATTTATCCCTAAAGCACATCCACCACATTCTTTCTCTTATGCTCCCTGATAGGAGATGGACTCGAACTATTGTGTGTTTTCCTGAAATAATTCTTACCAACACATTTTTCTTCTCTTCTTTTCTCATCATGAGACCTACAACTTCTTGATCTACTCGACTATGTATCCTTATCCATTTTATTTTCTATTTTTTCCAAAATTTTCATCAATTAGACATTGAATCATCTTTCTATTCCTTGGCTCTCATAAGCCTTTCGTTATCAACCCTCTAGCTTTGGACATCTTTCTACAGTACTTTTACAATTTCTACCAAGTTCATGCACTCCCCCTTGGATTCTCCACCATCAACACCGAATGACATAAATATATCCAAATTCATCATTAGGACTATAAGTCCTATGTACATCTTCCATGATTTTAAACTTTTGTATTTACTCTATCCTTCTCGAGTCGCTAATAATTATGCAAAATGTGCAAGAAATTAAGAATTGTTAGATGGTTTCTTGAAACGACTACATGAAAACTTTGCACCATTAGTCATAATATTTCCCTCTGATTTATTGGATGATTTTAACATCCCAAACTCTAGTGTGCATGCACATGCATCACTGTCTTTGTGTGCATCACAAATCTATACCACACACCAATGGTTTTCCACATAAACTAAACTCTGCACTATGCAGTACCAATCCTTAGTGCACACATCTATTCATGCTAGTTTTTGGCCCATAAAAGTCCAGTGTTAAACCAATAGATTTGATACCACTTTTTAACGTACCCATCCATCCTAGGTTGGGCCATGTCACACAACCTCAACTTCTTTAGCTCTAAGTCAACCAAACTGTAACATCCCCAACATACTACTAAGCAATGTTACTATGAATTTTCAATGTGTAGATTTTATTCTAACACAATTCCATGCAATATCACTTGAAGTAACGCGCTTGGCCCAATCTTGAGTCGTGCCACACAACTTATAAAAATGGAAGCAACATTATCTTTTCAATAAAACCTTAAGAAACATAAGTAACTCAAATAAGTGTGTGCACCATCATGTTGATCACACAGTATAACTGCATGTACATCCATCTAGGCATCATGCACCACTTTTGATTTCACTATGCACGAGGTCTATTTCCTTAAATGTACACACTAATTCCATCCTCTTGATGCATACAGGCTACAATCCTATGCACCCAACCACTCAATCCTCTTCCATGAGGACTCAACCAAAATAATAAGGTTAACATAACTGGCAAGACTAACCACATTTTTCATATCCATGTACAACTACTAATACGGGCTATAAGCACCATACTTACATGTGCGAGCAACATTAAACATAATAACAACAAAAAATTATATGCAACAACATACAAGAATTAACCCATATCAAAGATACACACATTAAACAAGGCAATCGCAAGGAACACTTATATTTTATAAAGTTACCAATTACGGCCTTGACTCGGATGTTCCTCCCATCCTTAGACATTGTTTCTCATAAGATTTCAGCAATAGGTCACCCCCGACTTAGGGCTTAAACTCCACTAGGGAAAAATACTTCTAATAACACATTAAGGTCTGACTCTTAACAAAATTTCTCAGTCCTAGGTGCTTGCTGCTACAAGTATCCCATAGTCCCTCATACCCCATGTACCTTTCACACCCAAGGAAGTGTGCCCCTTCTCTACTGAACAGTCATTCGATTGCCCCAATTCCCTTCCCATGGTTACCAGCAATAGGTCGAACAAGAAGTATCTGGGCCCTGTGACTAATCCTCAACACACCAGGGAATAATTCCCAACAAAATCTCGCCTGAAGAGTATGCTCACGGGTCTAGAAACCACTCCACAATAACCAATCTCTCACCCAAAGAGACTATTCATGATATTCCAACCTGACTCCTCGACATAAGAATTCTGGTTACATCCTCACAAATCCCTACAAGTTTCTCTAGCAAGATAAGGTAATAATTAGATTTTCCATACAGTTTGACCCCCTCTTACTCATGAGAGCCTTCTACATGAGATATTTTCCCAATAATGTTTCATTCCTCCCAAGCAATAATGCAATAATAATCCCACAAAATACACTAAGGCCAACAATATATATTACATGCCTTCCACTTGACACTTTTCAACTTTAGAAGTAGCTTTAAGCCACTTGGTAACCCATTCCCTACCCTCAAGAACTTTAAGATAAAAACATATCTACATTACACTTTTCCGGAAATATTATTGAAATATTCCCCCCTTTTCCATTTTTCAATGGAGTTGTCCCCCCATCTCTTTTCATTTGAGTCAATATTCACGCATCCATGAAATATTATAATAATAACCATGATTATAATTACATGGATAGGTGTGTTTTCCTATCTATGTCTCGACTCACCAACCTGATACTCACACAGGCTATCCATATTAAATATATATCCAATATTGTATATATATGTATATATAACTTAGCTCTGTGCACTTCTAGTCATTACTGCGCACTTACCCAAGTACATGCAACACAGTGCAATGTGCACACTTTCCTAGGTGCATGCAACACACAAAATCTGTTCACTTTGTCTTTAGAACAATACCCCGCACACTTACTTAGATGCACACAACACTAAAACTAGGTGCCAACGGCTCACTAGCCTATATATATACATTACATAAACCATTAGTATCAATGGCTCACCAACTTATATGTACAATTACAAAGGGTTCCATATTAGGGACATTACAAAAGGAATAAATTGTAATCAAAGAGTTATGTTGCAAGTAGAAGTTGGTCCACATGGTGATGCTCCTCCTATTCAAACTTTGCATATAATATCACTTTTAATTAAGTTACTTATGAAGTGACTCACTTTTATAGAATAATTCAGAATCACTTTTGCAATTAAGTTACTTTGTAAATTAAAGTTGCATGCAAAAAAGAATATTAAAGTTGTTTATAGTGGTCCACTTGTATAAATTAAGTGAAATGAACTTTACAATGAATGCATGAACTTTTTCAAAAAGGTAAAAAATAATAGACTTGAACTCAAAACCTCTTACTTAATAAAACAACTTTCAACCAAGTGAGCTAGTGCAAACACATTATAATATTAAGGAGGATGGTGAGGTATTGTTGTTGTCATTGTTGTGGAAGATGACTAAGTTGAGGTGTGTGCTAATTTTTTTTTATTTTGGTGTGTTCACACACACACAAAAAAATTCTTCTCCACAGTAACAAGGGGTTAGATCTCAGTTATCTTACTCGCAAAATGCAAGTTTTCTCTCTATTTTTGTTTTATTGAGATCACATAGAGCACACGACAAAGAGCATACACAGAAAAGAAAACACTTTCCTCTTTGTTTCGGATTCTTCAAGATTGTATAGAACACATGTAAAAGAGGATGCATAGACCGAAAAAAGTAGAAACTCAAAAAAAAAACCTGAAATATTGTCTCTGTAATAATTTAAAAAAAAAGGCGTATTCAGGATTTATACCGCTGGATCTAACTGAAATGGTCGTATCTTGGGAAAAAATAAACCTTTTCGAGTGAAACGAAATGTGTTCCTAACTAAAATAAGTGCTCTCAATGTAATGGAATAGTACTCTTATCCCATAAATGTATGAAAATAGAGGAAACCATAGATGCGACAACATGACTTCAATATCTCATTCTACAATGGGAGTGGGTCTTCAAATGTGTTATGATACCATGTTTGACAACACAAGTATTCCAACAGAGGACGAACACATTTAGTAAATACTCACATAAATATATCAAATATAAACACACCGATGTTTTTATGTGGTAAAAACCTTACGGGGAAACATTTATGGCCCCAAACAATGTGGCCACTTGATGCAATTTATTAGTACAAAAGAAAATATATTATAGAGAGTTCTCACAATCGATCATCAACAAATGACCCTCCATGTTATTTAAATAGATATCATGGACTAATCAAGTTTTAAGACATGAATCAATGTAGTTTTTAAGATCAAGGAGAATATGAGTTGTCATATCACTCTATGCTAGGAACATATCATGATCATCGCATTATAAATGCATACTAATGAAACACACTAAGAAACACACTTTAACCGAATGATACATTTGACCAAGTTGATATTAACTAACTCCTAAGTGTCTAAATATCCTAAAAAATCACAATTTCTAAATATTTATTACAATACCAACCTTCTTAACCTTTTAACTCATCAAAACTATGGAAATTTAAGAATGCTCCTCTTAAAATTTTCAAGCACAAAAATAAAATTCTAAAGAAAACCAAGTAATTCAAGTTATCTTTATTAAGGTATGATAAACCAAATTTGGTTTCAATGGACATTACCCATCATCATTATCATCATATAATATACTTCAAGAATATTAACTTTTAAAAAGTGTTAAAATATAGCCACATAAACTCAAAATAAGTATTATGATTATATAATTACACACTCATCCTTATATCTCATATAAAAAATTATGTATCTATGATAAATGCAAGGTCTTAAGATAGAAGGGAATGGAGACCCTTTCCCAAGTCCTCAAGGAGACAGAACTTGGGGTTTCTTTGGCACCAAAGTGTTGCACTAGTTGGGAAAGTGGGTGCATTGGGAATGCAAACATGCCAAGGGGCCCACCCAAGTATGAAGCGAGTAAGAGAAGGAGCACACCAAAGAGGTTAGGGTGCATCGGAATGAGGATCACACCAAGGTTGGGGCGCTTCCATCCCAAGGGATGAGTTTGTTGATGGTTGCACATGTTCGTTTGGGTGACTGGGTCCATGAAGGGGAAAGACAATTCGTTTGGGTGTGATGGTTCACGAAGGGGCATGACAAACCCAAAGGAAGAGATGGTGACCTTTCGAGTCCACATATGAGAACAAGGACGCACAACAAAGGAAGGTAGATTTGTAAAAAAAGGAGAGAAATATTAGCTTTCTGATTTCGATCCAGACTTAGATGAATAGGGGTGAGCTCCCTCAAGGTGACAAGTCACTCCACATGGGAGAACTTGTGCTACCTTGGGGTGATTTTGTGGGAAGAGTTGGGGGTTCCTTATTTTGGGATGAGTTTGGGGGAAGTCTTATCATAGGTATATATGAGGCATGCTAGGAGATAGAACCGTGGGTCTCTGTGAAGACTTGTAAACATGGTGAATATCTGGTGGATGCACGTTTGGGGTGCTCCATAGACATTGTAAAAGATGTTACAAGGGATGCATCTTTGTGTGACAAATATGTGTATGCGTGTCTTGGTGAGGTGAGGTGAGTCGTGTGACTCTATCCAAGTTGTAAACCAAGCTAGTAGTGCTCAAATTGTAATAGTTTTTCAATAATAAGACTTAGTTGGGTGTTAGGAATGGTTTGTGTCTCCCACACTATATTTGTGTTTCTCTTGTTTTTTTTGCAAGTGTTCTCTTTGTTCCATGGATGCATTCTTATATATGAATAAGTGTTAAGTTGTTTATAAAAAAATTCTAAGTATACAAGAGTTGCACTAGAGCACGACTATGACTCACTGATAGCCTAAAATAGAGTATGGGTATGCTCTAGGTGAAGAGGCGTAATCAAGACGAAGTATCCTTGGTGTTTCCAAGAAGCCAATTGAGAAATGTCATGGTTCTGGATGCCCTTAAGTGGTGCAAAATCATAATATTCAGCTAGGCACACTATGAGGATGTGACAAATGGTATTAGAACTTGCTCATTGTATATTTAGATGAACATTTGTTGATCTATTCGCCACTATATTGACAATAGATGGTATCATAGAAAACTCTGAATATAATTTGTTGCGAAGACAATTCAATGGGAACATTTGGAGACTTGGTGAACCTTTCGGTGGAGCGAAATGGTTCATCATAGAATTTTCATCAGAATTACAACAGAGGTTTAGTTGACGGTGTGGTGGAAGGTGATCCTAGCACACACCTTGTGTAGGCTGAGAGAAGATTTTGTGGTGAAACAATGAAATTGGATAGGGTGGGTGATTAAAAAACTCATCGGAGAGTTCATTGTAGAACTTGTCACAGAATTGATCGCAGAGGAAGATTGGGCATAGACTTGGTGAAGGTTTAGTAATGTGGATTGACCATTTTCAAAGGCAGTCTGGGCATAGAATCGATTGGTTTGATTCATGATGGAAGTAAGGGTTGGACATCCTGTGCACACGTTGGAGAGACCAGGTGAAAATTTATTTAGGTGAACTGATCCCTTGGGCAAGGCAGATGAATGTAGAATTTGTCACATGACTTGTTGTAGACTAACTACAGAAGTGATCATAGAAGCAAGTGCAGAGGGTGATCGTAGAATCGATCAAAAGGGGGAGAAATTCTAGGTTGCATAAATTTGAAGCACTTGGGTGAAAAACATCGAGTGACATAGACGATATCCAGAATAGGAAGTTGGTTGGGAATGTTTCCATCATAATATATTTGTGCCATGCATCACCGAGAACAATATTTTAGTTGAGCTAATTTGTTGGGTGAGTGGTTCAACCTAAAAAAATTAAACAAGGTGACTCTTCGTAGAGTTACAATAGTCAGTTAGTAGTAATATGACTTGACAGTTGGGTGATGGGTCCATGGTGCCTTGAAGTGAAAGTAGTCAAGGTGCAAATATGGAAAAACATTGCAGATTATTTTGGTCGATGACATCCATATTTTGGGACTTAGATGGATCTCTAAAGTGGAAGGGTGGACTTAGCCTTATATCATAGTGAAGGTCTTGTAGTTTGTGGAGATGTGGAAGGTGATTGAGGGGAGTTCATGTGGAGATTCGATTTCTTGGTAAAGTGCAAGCCTAGGAAAACAAACTTGAACCATGGGTGCAACCAAGGATGTCGTTGGAAATTTATGGTTGGTTTTGAGTTCTTTCATTTCTTAAGTGTTGAAGTGAGTTGTTTGAAGGGAAGTTGGTTGAGTTGGTGGTTCAAGTGTATTTCATTTCTGCAATGAAAACTGATAGACTTGAGGGTGACTCAAGTGGTTCATATTTGAAGAATTAATGTAACAAATGGAATTCCTTGATTGGGAGAATGTGCAGAGAGCTTGGGGCAACCTTCTCGAATGAGTATTATGGTGGACTTAGGAATATTTAGATGTGACCATGGAGGTGGATTGAGGAATATTCCTAAATATTCAATGAGGTAGATTGGACAGGTTGTTGTGGTGAAGTAGATAGTGAGGCATGGATGTGGCAAGTTTGAGAGGGTGGATGAGGTTCCTTGGTTCTTAGTGCTTTAGCTAGTGTATTTGGGTCATGCAATGAATTGACAGTAGCAACAAAATTTCCAGAGTTTGGACACTTGTAGCAGGTGCAAGAAAGTTTTTTTCTAGGAGAGGGATGGAGTCACTATAGAAGTCAACCAAGAATTATTTACAGTCAGCCGGAATGGGAAGAATACAAACCAAGTCACTTGGGTGGTGTTCTCTCACCTTTGGTATGGGACATTGGATTAAGTAGAGTGAACCTTGGTGACTTGTGGATTATTTTGTGATGACTCAGATATCTAGGAGGGTTGTTGGTTGAGGTTGGCAGAGTATTGGCTGGAACATGCCCAAGGAATGGAAGTTCTTTGAGGTGACTCATTCTACTTTTATCACTTTGGATAGTTTGTTGGGACGTTTGAGGGATGAGAGTGTGTTGACTACACTCATCGTAGATGTTGAGTTGTGAAGAGGTGACTTGAAGAAAGGAGGTGAGTTGAGGACTTGCCATATTTTTGGAGGATTGTACGAACAAGTATATTGCAGCATGAAGAGATTACTTGGGCATGGGTGTTTCTCTTTGATCCAGGGGTTCAATTTTTTCTCAAAAATCAAAGGTCTTGGAATCACTTCAAAACAAACATGTGCATAGGCCTCATCATCATGAACCCAGCACAACTTGAATGAGCTCAAATGGATGTCGTATGCAAAAGATATCGCATTCTATTCATTTTCCCAACAAGTAAAATTTTGTTGACTATACAGTCCGTACAGTGCTGACGTGGCAGTTGACCGTACAGTTTGTACGGTCGTATAGTGACATGGCACATGCATTGGCATGTTGATTGGGTAGAAGTTGGTAGACAAGTGGATGAATCATATTGTGGCATGTGTTATCTTGAGGGAAAATGTTATGGTGCCACGTGGCCTAGTCATGGGCTACCACGTGGCACCCCTCTAGTGGTTGGCAAGTGGTAAAATTTTATAACTCCACAGGAGTTGAAACCATGACCTCTAGGCAGGGGGGAGTGATTTGGTAGGGCCTGAGCTACCATACCACCCATGGTGTGTCTTAACATGTATTGTTTGAATTAAATATTTGGGTATGGATTAATGGATGGTTGATAGAGTAAAGGGTTGGGGCCTAGTATCACATCAAAATTACTCATTTCAACGATGACCTATTGTCATCATTACAAGCGTTACAAGTGTCACATTTTAACCATAAGTGTCGCAAGTGTCATAGACATTATATAGTCATCTTTCCTATGTCGTGTCTCGAATGACATCACAAGGACACTTCAAAGACACCCTCAAACACTGGTTTAAAAAGGAGAAATCACATGACAAAGAGTACCAATATTTTACCATGGAAAAAAACACTCAAAATTCATTTTTGAAGGCCAACGCTCCCCTACCCACTATCAGGGAGTGTCGATGCTCCCTTCCCTCCTTTGGGGGAGCGTTGCAACACTTTGTGCCCTATTCTGAGGGAGCATTGGGTTGTTTGAGGAAATCTTGGGCTGTTGAGGAAACGTACCCCTCATCTCTGGAGTTAGTTGGATTTGAATCTTAGGTCAAGGCTGGATCTTAGGGAGGATCCACAACTAATGGATAAATATCCTCAACCTATACCAAGAATCTCTAAGGTGGTTAGGCCTCTCCAAGCCTATATAAGGAGGCCTCTTCATGGTGCAAGGGGAGGGGATTGAATGCATCAAACTTATGATCTCATAAGGGAGATAAATACTGAAGCATAGTCATTTTATTTGTGGATCATTTGAGCAAGGGGTTGGACAATGAGAGCTTGGTGAGGCTGTTGCATCTATATCAAAGGTCTGTAAGTATTGCAATCAAGTTCTCATTAATACATGTGTTTGGCCTATTTACTTCAAGATTGTGTATGACTACATGAACTTGTATTTAATTGATAGATCTAGTTTTAGACTAATTGTAGTAGAATAGGAAGCATGTTTTGTCTTTGATTGGATTGCAAGACCTGTTAAAGAGCTTGTGGATCAGAGATCAACTTGGAACTAGGCGAGAACAAACATCGTAAAAAAGGTACATCTTCTTCCTATTCTCTATAGATTAGTTTAGCTAGGTTTAAAGGGATGCCAATGACCAAAGTTAGCACCTTTCTGTCTTGATCTAAGAGATTTAGGGTTCAAGAGGGAATCCACCTGTCCGCAGGGGGATTTTCCTGTAACAGAAATTGGTGACTCAGCTAGGGAAACAAAGCTTTCAGTTTTGGTTTCCTTCCTTGGTCTTGTTTTTGGCCTTTTCTCACCTTTAGATCTTATTCATGTTCTGTCCCTGATTCTTATATGTGTTGTTGACCCTTGGATTCATTCCATACACACTCAATTTCTGGATTTCCTGAGTTTTTTTTTTAGTTCTGGTTAATGTTTTGGTCTTCTGAGAGCCCAACACTCCCCTGCCTCTACCACCATAGCACTGGCACTCCCTTGCAGGCTCCCACAGAGAATTGCAATGCTCTGGTACCCTTGACATCATAGAGTTGGCCTTTTTCTGCTAAAAAAATTGTTGGTACTTGATCTCTGAGTCTAGTTTTTGCTTTTTCATCTACTCAAGGCTATTACCATCTTAGTGTGTCCTTGTTTTTGGCCTCCAACATTTTGGTTTCTAAGAATTGATGATGTTTTAAGGTCTTGTAGTTTGTGGAGATGTGGAAGGTGATTGAGGGGAGTTCATGTGGAGATTCGATTTCTTGGTAAAGTGCAATCCTAGGAAAACAAACTTGAACCATGGGTGCAACCAAGGATGTAGTTGGAAATTTATGGTTGGTTTTGAGTTATTTCATTTCTTAAGTGTTGTAGCGAGTTGTTTGAAGGGAAGTTGGTTGACTTGGTGGTTCAAGTGTATTTCATTTCTGCAATGAAAACTAATAGACTTGAGGGTGACTCAAGTGGTTCATATTTGAAGAATTAATGTAACAAATGGAATTCCTTGATTGGGAGAATGTGTGGAGAGCTTGGGGCAACCTTCTCGAATGAGTATTATGGTGGACTTAGGAATATTTAGATGTGACCATGGAGGTGGATTGAGGAATATTCCTAAATATTCAATGAGGTATATTGGACAGGTTGTTGCAGTGAAGTAGATAGTGAGGCATAGATGTGAGAAGTTTGAGAGTGTGGATGAGGTTCCTTGGTTCTTAGTTCTTTAGCTAGTGTATTTGGGTCATGCAATGACTTGACAGTAGCAACAAAATTTCTAGATTTTGGACACTTGCAGCAGGTGCAAGAAAGGTTTTTTCTAGGAGAGGGATGGAGTCACTATAGAAGTCAACCAAGAATTATTTACAGTCAACCAGAATGGGAAGAACCCAAACCAAGTGACTTGGGTGGTGTTCACTCACCTATGGTATGGGAAATTGGATTAAGTAGAGTGAACCTTGGTGACTTGTGGATTATTTTGTGATGACTCAGATATCTAGGAGGGTTGTTGGTTGAGGTTAGCAGAGTATTGGCTGGAACATGCCCAAGGAATGGAATTTCTTTAAGGTGATTCATTCTACTTTATCACTTTGGATAGTTTGTTGGACGTTTGAGGGATGAGAGTGTGTTGACTACACCCATTGAAGATGTTGAGTTGCGAAGAGGTGACTTGAAGAAAGGAGGTGAGTTGAGGACTTGCCTTATTTTTGGAGGATTGTGTGAACAAGCATATTGCAGCATGAAGAGATTACTTGGGCATGGGTGTTTCTCTTTGATCCAGGGGTTCAATTTTTTCTCAAAAATCAAAGGTCTTGATATCAATTCAAAACAAACATGTGAATAGGCCTCATCGTCATGAACCCAACACAACTTGAACGGGCTCAAATGGACGTCATATGAGAAAGATATCGCATTCTGTTCATTTTCCCAACAAGTAAAATTTTGTTGACTATACAGTCCGTATAGTGTTGACGTGGCAGCTGACTGTACAGTATGTACGGTCGTATAGTGACGTGGCACATGCATTGGCATGTTGATTGGGTAGAAGTTGACAGCAAAGTGGATGAATCATATTGTGACATGTGTTATCTTGAGGGAAAATGTTATGGTGTCACGTGGCCTAGTCATGGGCTACCACGTGGCACCCCTCTAGTGGTTGGCAAGTGGTAAAATTTTATGACTCCACATGATTTGAAACCATGACCTCCAGGTAGGGGGGAGTGATTTCGTAGGACCCGAGCTACCATACCACCCATGGTGTGTCTTAACATGTATTGTTTGAATTAAATATTTGAGTATGAATTAATGGATGGTTGACAGAGTAAAGGGTTGGAGCCTAGTATTACACATCAACATTACTCATTTCAATGATGACCTATTGTCATCATTACAAGCATTACAAGTGTCACATTTTATCCATAAGTGTCGCAAGTGTCACAGACATTATATATTCATCTTGCTTATGTCGTGTCTCGAATGACATCACAAGGACACTTCAAAGACACCCTCAAACACTGGTTTAAGAAGGAGAAATCACATGAAAAAGAGTACAAATATTTTACCATGGAAAAAAACACTCAAAATTCATTTTTGAAGGCCAACATTCCCCTACCCGCTATCAGGGAGTGTCGATGCTCCCTTCCCTCCTTTGGGGGAGCGTTGCAACACTCTGTGCCCTATTCTGAGGGAGCGCTGGGTTGTTTGAGGAAATCTTGGGTTGTTGAGGAAATGTCCCCCTCATCTCTGGAGTTAGTTGGATTCGAATATGAGGTCAAGGCTGGATCTTAGGGAAGATCCACATCTAATGGAGAAATATCCTCAACCTATCCCAAGAATCTCTAAGGTGGTTAGGCCTCTCCAAGCCTATCCTCAACCTATCCCAAGAATCTCTAAGGTGGTTAGGCCTCTCCAAGCCTATATAAGGAGGCCTCTTCATGGTGAAAGGGGAGGGGATTGAAGGCATCAAACTTATGATCTCATAAGAGAGATAATTAGTGAAGCATAGTCATTTTGTTTGTGGATCATTTGAGCAAGGGATTGGACAAGGAGAGCTTGGTGAGACTGTTGCATCTATATCAAAGGTGTGTAAGTATTGCAATCAAGTTCTCATTAATACATGTGCTTGGCCTGTTTACTTCAAGATTGTGTATGACTACATGAACTTGTCTTTAATTGATAGATCTAATTTTAGACTAATCATAGTAGAATAGGAGGCATGTTTTGTGTTTGATTGGATTGCAGGACCTATTGAAGAGCTTGTGGATCAGAGCTCAACTTGGAACTGGGCGAGAACAAACATCGTAAAAAAGGTACATCTTCTTCCTCTTCTCTATAGATTAGTTTAGCTAGGCTTAAAGGGATGCCAGTGACCAAAGTTAGCACCTTTCTGTCTTGATCTAAGAGATTTAGGGTTCAAGAGGGAATCCACCTGTCCGCAAGGGGATTTTCCCGTAACAGAAATTGGTGACTCCACTGGGGAAACAAAGCTTTTAGTTTTTGTTTCCTTCCTTGTTCTTGTTTTTGGACTTTTCTCACCTTTAGATCTTATTCATGTTCTATCTCTGCTTCTTATATGTGTTGCTGACCCTTGGATTCATTCAATACACACTCAATTTCTGGATTTTCAGAGTTTTTTTTTTAGTTATGGTTAATGTTTTGGTCTTCTGAGAGCCCAATGCTCCCCTTCCTCTACCACCAAAGCACTGGCACTCCCTTGCAGGCTCCCACAGAGTGTTGCAACGCTCTGGGACCCTTGACACCATAGAGATGGCATTTTTCTGCTAAAAAAATTGTTGGTACTGGATCTCTGAGTCTAGTTTTTGCTTTTTCATCTACTCAAGGCTATTACCATCTTAGTGTGTCCTTGTTTTTGGCCTCCAACATTTTGGTTTCTAAGAATTGATGATGTTTT
>CBVK0100591781.1:0-13834 GCA_900067695.1 Picea abies | reverse complement strand
AAATATTTTATTTATTTATTTAACTTGAATGAATACATAAGATCAATCTTTGAATATATTCAACTTCAAGAAACTATGAGAGACCCAACTCTCTGTTACAAGACCTATCTTGTAGTTCTCAGATCCAACTGAGAAATGAGGAATCCATCCCTCATAAAAAGTCTCATCTTGTTGATCTCAGATCCAACTAAGATGTGAGGAATCCAATACTCATTAAAGACCCAGTGTGTAAATAGGCACCAACTTGATAGAATAAATCTTCATTCAATCCATTATATATAAATATATATACTTCAACAAATTCAACTACATCTTTTGTTCACCCTACTTCTTTGTTTATATATTCTCCTAACATGTATGAGTTTGAAGAATTATGTCCCTTTGGTTGAACCATCACACCTATTCATACACCTATACATTTGAATCAATAATAATAATTTCTATTATTATTATTATTATTATTATTATTATTACTAGTTTTCTTTAAAGACTTCAAATCCCGTGTTTTTCATTTTATTATGTTCTTGCTAAAAACTTGTCACTGCAAATGTTGCAGAAATCAAGTTCTATGGAGGCACTTCCTTCAAACCATGTTTTTTATATGACCATATGTACAGAACCATGACATTATTAATTTAAGAGATGCCTCTTCTTTCACCCAATATTTTTATCTCCGAAGTGATATCTTTCAGAGTGTTAATCTTGAGTTGACGTGTGTCTATAAACTTCAACGTTCCAGATGTTATTTGGGAGCTTCGGTACTACGGGACTCTGGGTTACTAGAAATCTGAGTAGTTCAATTCCTCCAGAATGAAAACCTATCAAATAAGTCACAAAGCAGTGGTGACGGCTTGCTGTCAGTGAACACCTCCTCTTTCGCTATCCTTCCACTATGCTTGATCAAAATTTGAGAACACTCCCGAAGAATATCAACGGTTAGCGTTACTTCGTGATTTATGCTTTACTCTATCCTTCCATTGTACTTGACCAACAGTTGAGAATTCTCTCGAATTAGATCAACGATTAGCATTACTTCATGATTTACGTTTACTCTATCCTTCCACTATACTTGATCGACGATCGAGAATGCTCCCAAATTAGATCAACGATTAGATTTACTTAGTGATTTACGCTTACTCTATCCTTCCATTGCTTAATCCAATGACTATGAATTAATCAAAGGTTGAGATGGAAGACCACTATTTACTTCAGGACTTCGAGACTTCGGGGGTTCGGAGATCCGGTTAATTTCTATTCCAATTTCCACCAGAGTTTGTCAACGCCGAAGTGGTCAAGATGGGAGTGCTTACGTCATGTTTTGATCGAACGATTATGTGAGAATTCAAATGATCTTAGATCAACAGTTATCATTGACTTCGGGCTTCGGCGCTTCAGGTAGTTGTTGGTTTACCCTGAAGGACAAAATCCCGGAGTGACGTAACTTGCTGACATCACTGCTGACATGGCATTGGTTGAGTGGCTGCCACATGTCACTTAGATTTGTGACTTACATGTACCTAAAATTCCAACTGGACCTTAAGACTTGTCACCATCTGATTGTGCCACGTGTCCTTGTTGACATGGTCTTTCTGACATGGATATCCTAACGCGACACATGTTCTCCTCCTAGATCTAATGGTTGTGATCAATTCTAGATCAATGGTCTAGATTCATTTCATCCTTCGGGACTTTGGGTTATCCATTCCCAATTCTCAATTCTCCCAAAGTGAGATTCCCCAAACAAAACTTGAGAAACTTGAATTCATATAACGATCCATCTTTGACGGGAAAATCCTAACCCGATCCAATGGTTGTCGGGATTTCGTCTGTTTCGGGATCTCGTGAATTCTTGATCCAACGACTGTGATCGGTTCTATATCAATGATCTAGATTCATTTCGACATTTGGGACTTTGGGTCAATCGTTCCTAATTCTCAATTCTTCTGAAGTGAGCTTCCTCGAATAAACCTCGAGCAACTTGACCTCATCTAACGATCCCTTTTTTATGTGAAAATCTCAACACGATCCAACGGTTGTTGAGATTTTGATTGTTTCAGAATCTCATGAATTCTTGATCCAACAGTGTGATCAGTTTTAGATCAACGGTCTAGATTTATTTCGGCCTTTGGGTCTTTGGGTTATTCATTCCCAATTCTCAATTCTCCCGAAGTGATATTCCCCGAATAAACTTCGAGCAACTTGACTTTATCTAACGGTCATGGCTTGTCCTAAAATCTACATAAATGGACATGATTCTCCTCAATTCTTTTGTAGTTTTATTGTACGGATTTCAATCCTGATCTCGTTTCTGCAATGTGCTTTCCCTTCTGAGCATTTTGGTTTTGTACTTAGATTCTAACTGATCGAGATCATTCATCTGTTGGGAATTTGATCCCGATGGTGTTTCTACATTGTGTTGATCTTGTGAAATCTAATACGCTGCCTCTCCTGAGATTCAGGGAGATTCCTATGCATGTTTTTCATAACAATTTATCATCGCATTATAATGACATCAACTGTTGACATCAATGACAACACATAAATGACAATATGTCCAACAATCTCCCCCTTTGTCATTGAGGGAAACACACTAAATTCATACACAAACTCCCCCTGTGATGATGCTTCTCTCCTATGAAGTTACTCTCCCCCTTTGACATCAATGGAAAAGGGTTGTTGCCCCTATGATTAATCTTTGTCTGTCTGTATGCTGCTGACCAACATCTAAACTCGAGTAACTCTCCCTACAATCATGCTCTTCTTTCCATAACTGAATGACTCCCCTTGTAAATCTACTCTCTCTGCCTTTGACATTAATGACAAAGAGTGAGGCTCTGACTATTTTTCTTCCCCTATGAATTTACTAAGTGGTTATCTTAGACCATTGGGATATTTGTGTTCAAATAAGTAGTCTTTTTTATACCAACTTGTAGTGATCAAGTCTTTAAAACCTTAATATAATTACTTTCTTATTTGATAACCAAATTACCCCCCCCGAGTTTTTACTGACTTTCCTTTGTCAAATAGAAAAAGAGTATAAATTTTACTGATCTTTTATATTTACTTATTTTTCTTGTTTGATATTTCACAGGAGTATCAATTGAGGATTGATACCAATTGTTGAAATGTCAATTTTTCTATCTTTGTTGAGTGATACCCCTTGAACTTCTGTGCTACTTTTTATCTTCTCCCCTTTTAACAAAAGTGACAAAAATGATATTTTCTTGCTCCTTCTAAGGTCATACTCCCCCTAAGGTGATTCTCCTCTTTGTCCATTTTCTCCTTCTTATATTCTACAACTAACCCTACCAATGATTTTTCTTTTAACCACTAATCTTTAGATAATCAAGATTTTCCATATTTTATTTTTAAAAACTCTTGGCATAATCCTTTGATTTTGTACAAACCAATTTAAACTTATTTTTGTATTTTCTTTCTTTGGATAACAAGTTATGACATCATCATAATTTGATATTGTCCCATATTCTTCTATAGGCACTTCCCTTTCTTGAGCTTGATCTATTTCATATTGAATTTTACATCCTTGATTAGGACCCTCACCCATCATTTTCTTATTATTATTTTCTTCATTTTCAGGTGTAATATCATCTTTCTTGCTTTCTCCTTCATATTTTCTTCTCCATATCTCTCTATGAGATATTCTTCTTTTAGGACCTTCTCTTTCTAATTGTATTTTTGGAGATTTGTCATCTCCTTTCTTCTTCCAAATTTATTAGGTTTTCTCCCTCACTTGAATGACTTATTTAAGGATTGACCTTTTGAACTCCTGTAGCTTTGGGATTTGTGCCCAAACCTATCACAATTGTAACATCTCATTGTATGACAAAATTTTGTCGTGTGCCCAACAAAATTGCATCTCCAACGTCTAATTGAGTTTTTGGATTTTCCTGCATATCCTTTCTCTAGTTTCTTGTAGTCCATTGCTTTATGGCCAAAGTTATGACAAAAAAAGAAATAGCCATTGAAGGTGTTTCCATTCTTGAATTTATTTTGTCTTGAGAGATATGTCTTTTGATTTTCTTCTTTATTTTTACTTCTATAGCTTCCTTCCTTAACAAAGTTCATGGTTTGTAATTGGTTTGGGATTGCACCGTTTCCTTTTGAGAAGGATGATTCTTTCTCATGTTTGTAAATGGTGCTCCACTTGTCACTATATTCTTTCTTATTGTATCCAAGACCACTTTTGTATTCAAATGATCTTTGACTGTTCCAAATCTTATCTAGGATAGCTGAGCTATTCTGAAAATTGACAGTTTTATTTGTCTTTTCATTCATCTTTTTGAGATTGACTATTTCTAATTTCAACATGTGACATAATTCTTCCCTTTTGGATGATTGTATCCTCTGGGCTTCTTCATTTTTCTTGGCCTCCTTGAGTTGAATCTTTAGATTTTCATTATTGTATTCATTTATCTTCTTAAGATTGATCATTTCCGATTTCAACTTGTGACATGTCTCTTCCTTTTTAGTCAACTGAATCTTTAGGGCTTCTTCCACTTCGTTAGCATGTTCAATTTGAGTTTTTAGATTGATGACTATTTCTTATATCTCATCCAAGACTTTGCATTTAATATTTTTGTCATGTGTCTTCAATTCTTCCATATCTTTTGTTAGATCAAAACCTTTAGTTTTCAATATTTTGATTTCTTCCTCGTATTCTAGTTGAATCCTTTTGAGGTTGATGGCTTCTAATTCAAACATTTGACATGATTATTCCTTTTTAATTATTTGGATCTTCTAGGCTTCTTCCTTTTTCTTAGATTCTTCAATTTGAGTCATTAGATCATCATTAGTACTTTCATTTATCTTTTTGAAGTTGATGATTTCCAATTCCAACTTGTGGTAAGAATTTTCTTTCCTGGTTAACTGGATCTTTGGGTCTTCTTCACTTTCTTTAGTTTCCTCTATCAAATAATCAACTTCAATATTCAATCTTCTGATCTCTTTTTCTTTGTCTTCTAGCTGAACTCTATGTTCAAACTCTTCATGGCTATATTGATCTAACTGTTGAAGTAGCAACATATATTTTTGTTGAAGTTTCTCCAACTCTTCTAGAGTGCACATAGTTGTATACTCAATATTGTCAATAGCCTCCATATGGACTTTAATATGTATACCATTTCTTGTTTCCATGTGAATCTCTTATATTGCAATTGTAACATTAGTGTTAAGATTATGTAATTTTTCTTTAGTGATTATTGAGGTAGGCCTCAATTCTTTGATGAGGTTGTCATCTTCATTTATGACTGAGGATTGAATTAAATCCTTCATTTCATTTTGATAAAAAATGTATTTCTATGTATTATGTTCTTTAATCTGATTGCAATTTTCCTTTTCTTTATCTTGTTCCTTATCTTGATATGAATTCTCTTCTTTTGAGTTTTGTTTTTTATTCTGACAAGAATCCTCTTTATCTGAGTCGTGTTCCTTACTTTGATAGTATTTATCTTCTTCTTGTGCTTCATTCTAATAACAATGTTCTAGGTGGAGCCATAATTATTTAGCATATTTGTAGTGTCACATCTTTTCTTTGACTTGGTCTTACAATCCATCATGGATTGCTTTTAAGGCTAATGAATTGTTTCTCCTTGCTTCCTTTGTAGTTTTGTTTTTTCTCTTTGAAGTAGTTAAGTGTCAGGGATTACTTACTACCGAAACCCAAACTCTAGATCCTCTTGACTTCAGATATATTTTCATATTTTCCCTCCATGAAGAATAATCTGTTCCATCAAATAAGGGAGTTTCATTTGTGGAGATACCCATTTGTCCACCCATTTCTTCAGAATCTACCTTTGTTACACATTATTTTTGTCACCCTTATGACTGTTAATGATGTAAACCTATGCTTTATCTTTAGAAGGATCAGTGGCCCAAATTCCTAAAGAAAGAAGGGAGAAGAACTTTTGCCTATCAGAAGAAATTGTATTTTCCTTTGTAAAAACCCTATTAAGGAAGATCGCCACAGGATGCACTATACACAGGGTACGGTGATGCCTGATTGCCTCCCTCTACTCTAAATCTAGGTTGCAACGTCTCCACAGGTTGCACTATACTTAGGGTGCGACGATCTTCGTACGTGGGAAAAACGAGTGTCTTCTCGATGCTTCTAGAAGGATAATATTCTATGGTGAGGTGGCCTCCGATTGGTTTGGATCTTACTCGCTTTGCTGATTTTGTGGGATCATCTTAACCTCCTCACCCTATCCTCTTTAGCTTATAAAAGGAGAGGAGCTCTCACGGAGAAAGTTAGCTTGGTAGCTTGGGAAATTTAGCTTGATTGGGTTTGAGTAATTTTTGTAGCTTGAAGTTTTTGGGCCTATGTTGGATTTGAGCTTTTCTTTGTCAAGATAGATTGTGAGTAGCTATCGGATCTACAATATTAGAATCCATGGAGTAGAAGTGTGTGGGAAATGAGGGACAGTTGGAAGGGACCTTACAACATCAAGGCTTTGGTTGTAATCTCTCTTTCTACTATTTAATACAGATGCACTTTTCTTTCCTATATGAATGTTATTTGTCCATATTGTATGATTCCTTGATCACATACATAGTTTCATATCAAGTAGGCTCTATAATTCTTGTCTTTGTTGGCTTGTGTTATTATGTAGACATCTCTCCATAAGCCTCGTGATGGAGCTTGGATTGCATGGGAGAAATTGGATCTTCGATATTTAAAAGGTATGTTCTAGATCCATTTCTCATTTGATAATTGAAGCTAGGGGATTGATTTGTGTCTGCACTTAACAATTAGCTCGATAAAAAAATTGGCGACTCCACTCGGGTTAAACTTGTGTGAAAAATGAAACTAGGTCCAAGCATAGTTTGTTTAGTTTTTAAGCTTGTGTAAAAATAAAATCTATCCCAAGCATAGTTTTGTTTTGTTTTAAGCTTGCGTAAAAAATAAAAACAATCCCAAGCTTAGTCTTTGTTCTTTCTCATGCTCGTAAATCAATGAAAATGTAACCAAGTAGACTTTTATCACTTTTTCAGACTCATAAAGGTTATACGAAAAAGGAACCCCCTGGAGTCCTCTTTAAGCTCTTTTTATATTCTCTAAACATGAAAATATCATCGAGCTATCTTGTTCTTTTCACGCTCGTTAAAGTATTATAAAGAATGTCCGTTGAGTGATAGTTTAATGAACCCTAAGAAGGAGTGGTTCGGTCCCATATGGGTCTTTCGATGCTTGTTTAACGAGTCCAAAGAAATATAACTCAGGGGTTTTTCATTTTTAGAGAGTCTGAAAAACACGTAAAGGAAACCCCAAAATGTCATTTTTCGTAAAAATAGTCTGATGAGACTGAACAAGAGATAAACTATCGCTCAATAGATGTTCTTTCTAATACAATATCGCTCGACCATCTTTTCATGTTTAGAGAGTCTGAAAAGAGCTTAAAGAGGACTCCAGGGGGTTCCTTTTTCATATAACCTTTACGAGTCCGAAATTGATAAAATTCTACTTGGTTACATTCTCATTGATTTACGAGCACGAGAAAGAACAAAGACTAAGCTCTGGATTGTTTTTATTTTTTACGCAAGCTTAAAACAAAACAAAACTATGCTTGGGATAGATTTTATTTTTACACAAGTTTAAAAACTAAACAAAACTATGCTTGGACCTGGTTTCATTTTTCACACAAGCTTAACCCAGAGGAAACTATGCTTGAAGTAGGTGGTTTCATTTTACACAAGATTGAACCAAAGTAAAAACTATGCTTGTGACTTCCCAACGCATTATCTAGGGATGGTTGGTACTTAGCCCCCAACTTAAGAAGCTAAAGGCTTAACTTCAGCATGAAGTCCAAAGGCTGAAAGAAAATGCCCCCCAAGCTTCGTCTCATCCAACATCACAGGCGGATGAAATGAAGCTTCAAATACTAGACCTAACTCAAACAGAGAGGGGGAAGTTGTTTCATTTTTTAATGAGCTTGACACGGGAGACAAACTATGCTTGTGAATCTAGGTTCAATCCCTAGACCTTTGTTTCATTTTTTAACGAGCTTGACACAGAAACAAGAACTATGCTCATAACCTTTGTTTCATTTTTTAACGAGGTTTCCACAGAGACGGAAAAAAATATCCTCATAACTGGTTTCATTTTTCAACGAGATTGAAATCAGAAAACCATGCTCATCACTCTCTTCTTGATCATGGATTCCAAGAAGACAATACTCTGGAAGGACACCATGTCAAGGGAAAAAAATTGGTCATGGCTTCCAAGAGATCTTCACTGGATGGAAGAAACACACTCTGGAAGGAACACATGTCGAGGGCCTCAACGAGGGTAAGGAGATCAATCTCTAAAGACCCTATCGAAGAGATAACCATGCCAACTACTAGATCTAAGTCATAAGAGATTGAGCTTACAATGAGAGGCTCATCTTCATCGACAGCTGAAGGCATGGGAGACAACGCCACATAATTGACCTGTGGCAAGGATGATATTGACTGCACATATGAACCATTTAGGGAAGTCATTGAGTTGACGGTCAAGTTAGGACCAAGGAACGAAAGTTGATCAATAGTCACCACTCTTCCATCGTGCGAGAAGGATATCATCTGAAAAAAGAGTGGACACAATAGCTTTCATGGCATAGACATAATCTCTCCCAAGGAGTAAATTGAAATCCAAGGGGTCTTCAACTATCATGAAGTCAATAAAGACAGTTTTCCCTCCCAAAGTTACGAGAAACTGAGGAAGGATCCCTAAAGGGTGACTGGTTCTTCTGTTAAAAGATAACAGATTCTGCGTAACCGACACAAGCTGAGGATAACCCAAAGATTGCTAAGAAAGAGAGGAAAAAATACCAACAGATGAACCTTCATCTATCAACGTTTGAGGAACGTCCCGACCAAAAACCTGTATTGTAATCTTGAAAGGAATGTGAGAGGGAAGACGAGGTCTAGTTAGTGCATCCCAATAAAAAAGGATGGCCTCATTACTTGGAGGGGGTTCCATGAGAGAAGGAGGAATTCCCCCCAGCATGGTAGATTCTGTATCAACGAGAAAAACATGAGAAACATCAGGTTTACTCTCTAGCGAGAGAGTAGGATCGATCGATGATGAGATCAGATCGATCACTTGGCTTTCATTCTCCAAGGGGAGAATGGGGTCGACAGGTTGAAACAGATCGATCGCTTGGGTTGCACTCTCTATTGAGAGAGTGGGGTCGACCGAGGATGGAATTAGAGAAACCACTTTGTCAACTGGTTCAACTAAGGACATGACCAAATTGACTACATGATCAATCGGACTGATCGATGAAGGGACCAGATTGATCATTCCATCAACTACTGGTGGGTCAAGAGTAAGTTGCGATAAGTAGTTGGAATTTGAGGTTGGAAAATCGTTAGGTCTTCCAGTAATTTTGAGGCTTCGTCCATATGATGGAAAAGGTGAGTTAGATGACTCCCTTCACATAACATACATGGAAACTTGACTCTACTTTTCTTCTTCCCAAGGGTATCGTGACTAGTTGACAGGAGGTCATCAACATGTTGTTTATAGGTTGACAACATGGGTTGGCGAGGTTGTGTAGAACATGCTTCTATAACCTTGGATATACCAGGGAAATATTTAAGAAGATGGCTACCCTTACAAAGCTTGCAAGGGTACTTGGGCTTACGGGTTTTTTGGGTGATCTTGGCATCATCAACACTCCCAACATGATTAACAGTAACTGGTTGTTTTCCAACATGTTCGGAAATGGTTGGAAGTTTAGACCCTTTCTTATTTTTCTTCTTCTTAATCTTCCTTTTCTTCTTCTTCTTATCCATCGGGTTACTAGCTGCAGATATTTCACTCGGAGAAGAAGATGAAACATAATAAGACCTTGCAAGTGAAGAAGGAGAAGAAGATATTACTGGTGAAGACGGTGAAGGATCAACATGAGGTTGATGTTCTTGGGGGGAAGTGCTTATAACCAAAGCACTAGCTGCATTCGGGATTACTTGAGTGGAAAAAAACCATACCGCTAATCTAATTGTGAGACTTGGAAGGCTCAGAGTAGCACTCTGAGGAGGACCAATGTTTCCGTAAGAAGGAAAAACAAAAGGTTCCCTTGGAATAGGAGTTCCTTCATTGGTCATTCTGGGAACTGACACCATTAAATAAATATCCAACCTAGAGTCTGCTACGGAAAACAAACCACACATGCTAAAAATATAGTAAGCGAAAAAGAAAACAAAACCTTCTTACAATGAACGCACTAGTTGGTGATGAAATCCAACATCGTGGGAATAATGTAAGAAGGGGCTGAGATAGAGCGGGTGGAAAAGTAACGTTGAAAATCTGCTTAACGAACTTACACCCTGGTGCAAGATCCCACACATAATCGTGGGTATACCCTCCAAGTTTGGCCAACGTCGATTCTAGGTACCGTGAAGACTTTCCCCTCCACAGTCACCTCGTGTAAAGACCCTAGAGAGATAGGCTACTAAGGTTACCAACTACAACAGTGATGCCTGAGGAAACAATCGACAGTCCGATCCACGCGCAAAGGTAGGGTATTGAGCTCGAAATCAACTCAAAAGGCTTCCACTCATAATTGTGGGTATACCTTCAAGTGACCCCCAATAATACACGCAATATATACACCAAGACCAACAAAGCAGGGTGAGTAATGCTGCCAGTCTTACTGTGACCTCGTGATTGACCTTTGTGTTAGAAGAGCTTCCTAGGACAAAATGTAATAAGTGGATTTGCCACTCCCTAACACAAGATTCTATGTTTGTTTACAGCTTTGGAAAGTTATCTTTCACACCTATTCCAAAGCCCTACAACTAAGCAAATGTAGGTTTGCTACCATAAAATATAAAAATGTCTAATCAATATTTATAAGCGCTTTATTTTTAAGGCTGTTGTTACTCAAAAGGAATATGGTGTGGACAATATGGTGTTTTGACTGACTCGAAAGTTATGCAAAGAGATGAAGATGTAATCTTTTCATTTCGATGAAAACTATGCTACGAGAAGGAGAAAACATTTATTATTCCCAAATTCACAATGTCCCAAAATATACTAAACTCATCAATATCAAGATTCTCAAGAAATAAGCCAAAGAGACTGTACACCAATACACGATTCTTTCCCCCCCCAAAAATGACAAAAACCATGCAATTTTGCTACTTCAAATGCAAGGATGCCCCCAATCTAATGTAAAGCAAGAAATAAGATTTTTTGTTTTAAAGATAGCTAAAAGAAATAGCAACTCTCTATAAAACAAAGCAACCCAAACAAGATTTCTCTTTTAACACAAATTATTCCATAAAAGAAGAAGAAGTTCTTTCACCAAACAATTCTAAAGAAAAAACAATGTTTTGTAATAGAAAGACACTCAAAGGAAGAGATCAAATATTTCAAAAGAAAACAAGCTAAAACAAAGAAAAGATGGCTAAAAACAGATTCAAACTTGTCAAGCAGACTATAAACAGACTATAATCAAACCAAAAAAATTCACCCCAGAACCTATATCATAGATATGGGCAAGAAAAACCATCAAAAATCATTTTTTCCACAATCGCCGCAGGCTATAGACCAACATAGAGTGACGACCCCTGATCGTCATAGGCCAGAGAATAAATACAGTGCAATGATGCCGCACTGTGTCAAAAAGGTAGTGTGTGTCGATCCTAGATCGTTGCACTGTCCCTCAAAGTAGGGTGCGACGATCAAATGAAAATGGAAAAAATAAAAAACATGAATGTTTTTCCAGTGAATTTTAACAATTAGAGAGTCAAGATGGATCTCCTAATGACTCAGAAAAAATAACCCATGCAATCAAAGAAAGAAATAAAGACAAAATAGGAAAACAATCCGTTCCCTAGTATAGTCGCAAATTTTGTTATCAGGCTAATTGTTAAGTGCAGACACAAATCAATCCCCCTAGCCTCACTCTGAAACTAGAACAAAACAAGACAGTACACTACTCTTTCCTTAGATTTCAATTATCAAATGAGAAATGGATCTAGAACATACCTTTTAAATATCGAATATCCAACTTCTCCAATGCAATCCAAGCTCCGTCGCAAGGCCTATGGAGAAATATCTGCAAAGGAACACAAGCCAATGAAGACAAGAATAACAGAGTCTATTTGATATGAAACTATGTACGTGATCAATGAATCATACAATATAAACAAATAACATTCATATAGGAAAGAAAAGTATATCTATATTAAATAATGTGGAAGAAAGATACAACCAGATGCCTTGATGTTGTCAGGTTCCTTCCAATAGTTCCTTGCTTCCCACACACTTCTAATCCATAGATTTTGAGACTGAAGATCTGATAGCTACTCACAATCTATCTTGACAAAGCAAAGCTCAAAGCCAACATAGGCCCAAAAACTCCAAGCTACAAACATTACTCAAACCCAATCAAGCTAACTTTCCCAAGCTACCAAGCTAACTTTCTCCATGAGAGATCCTCTCCTTTTATAAGGTGAGGAGGTTAGGATGATCCCACTAAATCATGAAAGCGAGTAAGATACAAACCGTTCGAAGGCCACCTCACCATAGAAGCTTCTCCTTCTAGAAGCATCAAGAAAATGCTCGTTTTTCCCACGTATGAAGATCGTTGCACCCTAAGTATAGTGCAGCCCGCAGAGATGTCGCAACCTAGATTTAGAGTAGGATGTGACGATCATGCATCACCGCACCCTGTGTATAGTGCATCCTGCGATGATCTTCCTTAATAGGGTTTTTACAAAGGAAAATACAATTTCTTCTCTTAGGCAAAGTTCTTCTCTTTTCTTTCTTCAGGAATTTGGGCCACTGATCCTTATAAAGACAAAGGATAGGTTTACATCATTAACGGTCATAGGGATGACGAAAAAAGATTCATTTCTTCCGCCTGTGATGTTGGATGAGACAAATCTTGGGGGCAATTTGCTTTCAGCCTCTAGACTTCATGCTGAGGTTAAACCTCTAGCTTCTTAAGCTGGGGGCTAAGTACCAACCATCCCTGGATAATGTGTTGGGAGGTCGCAAGCATAGTTTTTACTTTGGTTCAAACTTGTGTAAAAATGAAACCACCTACCTCAAGCATAGTTTCCTCTAGGTTAAGCTTGTGTGAAAAATGAAACCAGGTCCAAGCATAGTTTTGTTTAGTTTTTAAGCTTGTGTAAAAATAAAATCTATCCCACGCATAGTTTTTTTTTGTTTTAAGCTTGCGTAAAAAATAAAAACAATCCCGAGCTTAGTCTTTGTTCTTTCTCTTGCTCGTAAATCAATGAGAATGTAACCGAGTACACTTTTATCACTTTTTTGGACTCGTAAAGGTTATACGAAAAAGGAACCCCCTGGAGTCCTCTTTAAGCTCTTTTCAGACTCTCTAAACATGAAAACATCGTTGAGAAATCTTGTTCTTTTCATGCTTGTTAAAGTATTAGAAAGAACGTTTGTTGAGCGATAGTTTATCTCTTTTTCGGTCTCATCAGACTATTTTTACGAAAAAGGTCATTTTGGAGTTTCCTTTAAGTGTTTTTTTAGACTTTCTAAAAATGAAAAACTCCTAAGTTTTCTTTCTTTGTAATCGTTAAACAAGCATTGAAAGACCCATATGGGACCGAACCACCTCTTCTTAGGGTTCATTAAACATACTCCGAAGGACTCATCTGAAGGATGAGCTTACAGTTCAAGTATATGTTATCCTCCTCAAGCTTGTGTAAAAATAAAGAGGTACTTACCATAAATGATGGGGGGGAAATTGGGAAAGAAATGTATCTAAACCTGTATTTTATGGATGAGTCACTTTTGAACATGACACCCTTTCACTTGCTTTGTGTCTAGGTTGGAAAATCCACTTGTCTC
>CBVK0100591777.1:0-23680 GCA_900067695.1 Picea abies | reverse complement strand
GGAAGGTATTATTAACAACCAACCATTTACTATTTTAATTGATTCAGGGGCTAGCCATAGTTATATAGATCCGAGAGTGGTGGAAAGTTTACATTTGTCGAGAAGACAACATGAAAAGCCTCGGTTAGTGCAGCTGGCTATAGGAACCAAGAGAAAAGTCACTGAATTGGTTAAGTCCTGTCCTATGGACATGAATGGACTGAGCACAAAGGCTAAATTGAATGTTTTGCCTTTTGGTTCTTATGATTGTTTAATTGGGATGGATTGGTTGGAACAACACCATGCCATGTTGGATTGTCATAACAAGGCATTCACTTTCTTGGATGAGGAAAGGAATCAGAAAATGGTCCAAGGAATTCCCAGAGCTATTGTTATCAGAGAAATATTAGCAATACAGCTGAAGAAGTGCTACAGAAAAGGTTGTCAATTATTTGCAGCTCATGTGGAGGAAACACCTAAGGATAAGGTGTCAAGTATTGGAGATCATGCGATACTAAAGGAATTTGGAGATGTATTCCAGGATATACCATGATTAACCCCGAAGAGAGATATTGATTTCTCTGTAAATTTGATGCCTGGAGAAGATCCAGTGCTGAAAGATCCTTACATAATGAGTATCCTAGAGCTGAAAGAGTTGCAATTGCAGCTTGAAGAACTTCTAAAAAAGGGGTACATATGCCCAAGTGTGTCACATTGGGGAGCCCTGATCATGTTCGTGAAGAATAAGGATAGAACGCTGAGATTGTGTATCGACTTCAGAGAATTGAACAAAGTGACTGTAAAGAACAAGTATCCTTTACCGAGGATTGATGACCTCTTCAATCAGTTGAAGGATGCAAAGATATTTTTGAAGATAGATATCAGGTTAGGATAGCACCAGGTAAGGATAAAGGATGAAGACATTAGCAAGAACACCTTTAGAACAAGGTATGGTCATTATGAATTCACAGTGGTGCCTTTTGGGTTGTCGAACGCACCCGTTGTTTTTATGTGTCTGATAAATGGTGTATTCAGGGACTATCTAGAAAAGTTTGTAATAGTATTTTTGGATGACATCCAGGTGTATTCCGATTCATAGGAAGAGCATGAACAACATCTTAGGATGGTGTTGCAAGTTCTAAGAGAGAACCAACTGTATGCCAAGCTGAGAAAGTCTTCATTTTATCAAGAGTAGATCCATTACTTGGGGCATATTATTTCAAAGGATGGAATAGTTGTAGATCTTAAGAATATTGAGGCCATTAGAGGATGGTCAGCACCAAATAACGTGACAGAAGTTAGATCCTTTATGGGTTTAGCTGGTTATTACAGAAGTTTTATCGCAGGGTTCTCGAGGGTAGCTCACCCTATCACTTTATTGAAAAGGAAGGAGAAGAAGTTTCAGTGGACAAAGGATTGTGAAAAAAACTTTCAGCAATTGAAGCAATTGTTAACCCATGCTCCAATCTTGAGGATTGTAGATCCAAATGAAGATTTCATGGTATGCACTGATGCATGCAAAGAAGGTCTGGGATGAGTCCTCATTCATAATGGATTTATAATTTGTTATGAATCCAAAAATTTGAAAGAGCATGAAAGGAACTATGCCACTCATGATTTGGAGTTGGAAGCCATAGTACACACTCTAAATAAGTGGAGGCATTACCTCATGGGAAGGAGTTTGAACTGAGAACAGACCATATCGGTCTAAAGTATTTGTTCAATCAACCAACCTTGAATGTTAGGTAGAGTAGGTGGTTGGAGTTTCTCAGTGGGTATGATTTTGATATCAAGCATATCAAAGGGAAGAAGAATAAAGTGGATGATGCACTCAACATGAGAGTACACAATCTACATGCTACAACCATTATCATGTACTGAACTGATATAAAGGGAAGAATTTTGGAAGCTACAAATGCAAATTTGTAGTACATGGAGCTGGTAGCAAAGCTACAACAAGGAAGGATGCCACAAAAAGTGGAAAATTATAAATTGGAAATAGATGGAACACTTCTGTACAAGAACATAATTTATATAGCTAAGGTCCAGGACTTGAAACGTATGATTTTGCATGAAATGAATAATGTTCCTTATGCAGAGCACCCTGGACATCCAAAAATCGTGGCAGCAGTCAAGAGCCATTATTTCTAGCTAGATATGAAGGAGGAGATTGTTGAATACATTGCTAGATGTATGGAGTGACAGAAGGTTAAAGCTAAGCACATACACCCAATAGGGTTTTTGCAACCCTTACCCATTCCTGAGTGGAAGTGGGAGGTAGTGACAATGGACTTCATCACAGGATTGCCCAGAGCATGCAAGCAACATGACTCAATTATGGTGGTGGTGGACAAGATTATGAAAGATTCCCATTTCATTCCATTAAAGGATACTAAGAAGGCAACATATGTTTCTAACATCTTTGTGAGGGAAGTAGCACGATTTCACGAAATCCCTAAGACAATTGTGTTTGATAGAGACATGAAATTTACCTCAAATTTATGGAAGGGGTTATTCAAGGGGTTCAGAATGAATCTGAACTTTAGTACAACCTATCATCCTGAGTCTGATGGGCAGACAGAGAGGGTGAATCAAGTAATAGAAGAAATACTAAGGATTTATGTGATGGAAAAACCATCAAAATGGGAAGACTACCTACATTTGGTAGAATTCGCCTACAACAATGGGTATCAAGCATTGCTAAAGATGAGCCCATTTGAATCACTTTATGGAAAAAAGTGCAATACTCTAGTAAGATAGGATAATCTAGTTTATAGGGAAGTATTTGGGCCAGAGTTACTAAAGTAAATGGAAGATCAAATGCTAAAAATTAAGCAGAATTTGAAAGCTACCCAAGATAGGAAGAAGAGTTATGTTGATAAGAACATAACCCACAGAGAATTTAAAGTGGGAGATCATGTTTTCTTGAAAGTAAAAGACAATAGAAGTTCCCTAAAGATGGGAAACTACGCCAAGTTGGCAGCCATATTTTACAGACCATTTGAAATCCTAGAAAGGATTGGACCAGTTGCATATATGCTTACATTACCTACATCCATGACTGTACATAATGTGTTTGATGTTTCATTGCTTAAGAAATATATACCTGATGCTAATCATGTAATTGATTGGAATGTGATTCAGGTGGAATAAGAAGTTGTCCTACAAGTGCATCATGTGCGCATATTGGACCGAAAAAACAAACAACTCAGGGATTGAGCCATAGGGCTTGTAAAGGTCTAGTGGGTCTGGTACGGTCCTGAGGATGCAACTTGGGAACATGAAGATGCTATGCGAGAAGAATACCCGCATCTTTTTGAAAATTTTGAAAATCTTGTTGATGCTGTAAAAAGAGTTGCACTGAGGACAGTGCAAAAATAAGGGGAGGGGATTGTAATATCCCCCGGTAGTGCCCTAGTTATATTATGAATTGTAAATAATGTATTATAGGCTGGTGAGTTGAGTATTGGTAAGCTGATAGGCTTATGTGTTTACTAGGTCGGAGAGCCTAAGTGTTAAAGGCCAGGAGTCTGTTTTTGTATATGTAAAATGCATCACATTAATAAAAATATAAACATCATGGCGTGTAGACTGACCACAAAGAAAGAGTGATGGGGGACTAAGCTTCCACAAGGTGGGTAAGAGAAAATGGGCTAAAATGTTGGAAAGAGAGGCTAAGTGTTGAGCCTAGGGGCTTAAGTCCTTAGGAATAATAATTTATTATTATTCCAAAAGATATCTGAAATGTATGTTTTATTCGAAGTTCTTAGAAGGGGGAACATGTGCAAAAGGGAACACATGCTGATGAGCGCATGAAGCCTCATGGGAAAGATGTGTCAGCCCAGGCACATGAAATTTAACTGAAGAGTTGAGACGAGATGGGGGTGGGTTCTCCATTCTTCCATCCATTGTCTGAACAGAGGGATCTCTGCGTCTGAATTATGTAAGCCTCACACAACCCTGAAACCCGAAGCCTGTGATGTTTTCTTCAGAACCGATACACTTTATGTCTAAACCATTGAGTCTGTGTTTGACCTCTGCGTGAATTTCTTGTCATGCATCCTGAAACCAATGTTACCTTAACCGTGATGTGTCTTAGTGACCTGTTGTCGTTTCCTATTTCCACACCCCATTTTCTTGTTGCTTCTGTCACCTACAAGTTAACCCAATCTATTGTCGTTGTTGTCATCCTGAACTTGTGGGAATTGATTTGGAATCTGGTGGAAGAATCAGGTTGTCATACCCGTGGTAGAAGAGGCAGGTTGTCAGACTTGTGAGCAACTCTCTCTAGGTGAAGGATTCTATTGGGGAAGTGGTTTTCTTCTAGAGAGAGTCCAGCACCAGCTACGGAGCTGTGAGAATTCTTGATCCGGCCTGTTTTCGAGTCCCATAAGGGAGATGAAGCACCGATGGACTGTTCTTGTGAAGGTTCATACTCCCGGGTAGAACATGCATGTAGGGAATGAGATTACGTGAGTAGTGGGCGTAAGAAGGCTCCCCGGGATAATCCTTTTGATTGCTTTCTGCATTTTTTCCTGTAACCTCAGCCTAGTCCAGGATTCCCTTGCCTTGGATGGAGCTTAATCCCATCTCAGGGGTGACCCACTACTGAGAGTGATGAGCAACGTGGTCTAAGGCTGGGAGGTTTGTTGAAGGTCATCACGTGGTTGGTGGAGTTACTACAGTTTCAAAGATAAGTATATGCATGTGTTTAATATCAATTAAAATGCATGTCTGTGATGCTTGCAATATTATCATGAATTTTGCTACAATGATATTTACTGTTAATTCCAATAATTTTGTATGTTAGCAGTAATTATATGTTTACTCCATGTTAAGTCATTTAACATTATAATTAATATAATATTTTCCTTACATGAAGAATATACCTTCAATTTTAAGGATTAAACATAACAAGGATGCGGTCCAAGCCCTCCTATAGGCTAGAGATTTAGTCTCTAAACCATACATTTAGGGCTTAATTAGAGTTTTCATAGCCTACTTTGGGATCTACAACAAAATACTATAATTAAAGGTTTATTTCAGTATTTACAAGACCTGTAACTAATTATGAATCTATAAAATATAATTAGGAATATATAAGGTCTAATTAAGAATCTATACTTACAACTAAGTGGTTCTAAAAATTAGCTCCGTTAATAAAAATAATAAAATAATAATTAAAACATAATAAAATGAGAGTTATAAATTTTCAAAAAGAAATAAAGAAAATTACTTTATTAATTATCATGTTTTTAACTTATTACTTTAATACTTTCCATTCTTTTGATAGGCTCATAGTAAATACATGAAAAATAAATGTTTTTAATGCAAAAAAAAAACAACATTTTTTTCCATGTATTTTGAGTATCTCATTGTGGACCTACCTATCAAAAGTATGTAAAGTGAATAGTTTTTAATGAAAAAAAATACATTTTTTCCCATGTAAGTATTTCAGTGTGGACCTACCTATCAAAAGTATGTAAAATGTTTATATATTGGAAACAAAATCTAATTTCACATTTAACCAATGACTTGAAATAGTAAACCTATAAAGAGATAAGTTAAATATATGATATTTTTTTGCTTTTCTTTCCCTATAAAACTATTTACCCTTACTATTGATATCATCATCTTGAATCTTATTTATCTTTTTCTATTGGTTCTTTTAAAGCATTTTTTGTTTTGAAATCCAATTTTGACATCAAAAAAACTATTTACCCTTATGATTGGCATCATCTAGAATCTTATTTATTCTTTTCTATTATTATTTTTTAAACATTTTTATTTTGAAATCCAATTTTAACATCAAAATTGTAATTGATTAATTTTTATTGTAAACATTAAAAATATGTTAAACTATTTTTAATATTAAAAATAAAACTCAGTAATATTAAATTAGTACATTTATAACTACATCAAAATATTTGTTGTTTATTAAAATTAAATTTCCATATTTTTATAAATTTTTAAAATAAAATAATATTTTGATATTTTATCTTTTAAAACAAACTTTTAAAAATGTGATATTTATGTTTTAACAAGAATCTCAAATTGTAATAATCAGATACACATTCAAATTCATTATACAAGTATCACAACATCAAATTCATTAGAGAGAGCAAAACTTCAACTTCAAATGTGATATCCAAACATGTATTCAATTCATTATTAAAAGACATGTATTAAATTCATTATACAAACATACTTATGATGAGGAGAGACAAACCATTTAGTCTCTAATGGGGAAGTGCTCCTCCAATTCAATGTTTGAGACTTGAAATTGAAGCTAAAAATGGACTGAAAAATGCAGTATTGATTCCTTCCAATCTGATAATGAGGTAACTTAAATATACAAACAGGGAATTTTACAAATTCCATTAACACCTTAAAAAATTTGAATAAATAAATAAAAAATACAGGAAGAAGGTATCAATGATCATATCAAGAATGTTAAAAGTACATTCTTTTAACATTGTACTTGTTCTATAGTTGAGAAGAGAATCTAGGAGTGAGATTTAGAGAATAACAAAGAAGGTAGAAGATCATGCATCAACTATTCTAGCCACGGTGTCAATGACAACTTCATAGTGAGTGCTCCTTTATTTGTACTTTCATTCATAACTGAACAAAAAAGAGAAGAGCATATGTCTCACTTTCTAGATAGTTTTTTTTTGTTTATCGGGTTTCCTAGGTTACATCTTGTGTTCATTTGTGTGGATGGTGTGTTTATTTGGTTGTTCTTTCATTTTGAAATTTTAGTTATTTCCATAAATTTGAGCTCTAACTAGTAATAATAAATATGAAATCTAAGGGAGAACTGGGTTTCCTAGGTTACATCTTGTGTTCATTTGTGTGGATGGTGTGTTTATTTGGTTGTTCTTTCATTTTGAAATTTTAGTTATTTCCATAAATTTGAGCTCTAACTAGTAATAATAAATATGAAATCTAAGGGAGAACTCACTAACTACACCTTTTAATGTGAGGTGTGAATAATAAATATGAAATCTAAGGAAGAACTCACTAACTACACCTTTTAATGTGAGGTGTGATGATTTAAGTAAATTTAAGTTCAAATCATTATATAAATTTAACAAAAACACACCAAAACTAAGTCACTCAAATCTTCTTCAACTATACATATCATTAATTCACAAAACACACAAAAAACAAATCATTCCAATTATCTTGAACCATATATATATCATTAATTCCAATCTCGATTAATCCCTCTACACATATAATTGCTAAGTAGTAAGGGGAGTGTGGTGATTTAGGTGAATTTATGTCAGTTATTATATAAATTTAACAAAAACACACCATAACTTTGTTTTTTATCTTCTTTCCATATATATCTTTAATTCCAATCTTGATTTAAAAAAAGAGAAGTTCAAACACATATCTCAAATTGTTTCAAGATATCTATAATAAATATTTCAAGATATTTATTTATCTATAATAAATACAATTTAATTCCAATGTTGATTTAAAAAAGAGAAGTTCAAACACATATGTCAAATTGCAATTTCAAGATATCTATTTATCTATAATAAATACAATCCAATAAGTATTTTTCTTGTGGAGGATTAAAGAGCCAATTTTCAATGCTATGTAGTAGGAATGGTTCTTATATCCTAAGCTAGGGATTTTGAAGCTCAATAACCATGCATGGACCCTTAACCATGATATAATCCATATAAATAGTATATTTGATGTATTAAAAGCATATGAAATTAATTTTATAGATTCAACACCATAGAAATGGTTTTTCTGTACAAAGTCATGATTCAAGGTTGAACAGTAGAGATATTTACGCCCTTAATCAATATTTAAGGATTAAAAATCCATGTGTGGTGCCCTTAACTAAAGTATGTGACCTATAGATGGAATTTTTTTCTTTATAAGAGATATATAGGTGGTTTTCTAAGTTAATTAGGTATGACAATCATGGTTTTTATGGCTCAATTCATGGTTTGGGGTTGAAAACTAGAGATTTACCCTCAATTCATGATTTTGGGGCTCACTTGAACATAGTTTAGAGCCAAAAATTAGGGATTTCACCCATAATATGAATTTTTTAGACTCATAAGTCGTGTATTAAGCCTTTAACAATGATATAGTTGTACACGTGAAAGTGGTACCTTCTAATGGTGGTAGAGGCTCTATTTCAATTTGGCACAATAGGGTTGATTCTTCTAAGCTAACGTGTGCTTTGGTGTCAAAACAATGGATTTAGCCCCTAATCCATGTTTTGGGGTGCCTAGAATCGATGAATAGATCCCTTAACCATGATACAAGTCTAGTTTATATACATAGTCATAAATCCTTTCAGACGAATATAGGCTTGATTTCAAGGATTGGGTATGACAAGGATGATTGTTCTAACCCAACATAACATATAAGAATGAAAATAAAGGATTCAACCAATAAACTATGTATTTTAAGAACTTAAAATCCATGTATGTAGACTTAACCATGGTACAAACCTTATAAATAAACCTTATGAATAGAATATTTTTCTTGCGCATTATAATTAATATAATATTTTCCTTACATGAAGAATATACCTTCAATTTTAAGGATTAAACATAACAAGGATGTGGTCCAAGCCCTCCTATAGGCTAGGGATTTAGTCTCTAAACCATACATTATGGTTTAATTAGAGTTTTCATAGCCTATTTTGGGATCTACAACAAAATACTATAATTAAATGTTTATTTAAGTATTTACAAGACATGTAACTAATTATGAATCTATAAAATATAATTAGGAATATATAAGGCCTAATTAAGAATCTATACTTACAACTAAGTGGTTCTAAAAATTAGCTCCATTAATGTAAATAATAAAATAATAATTAAAACATAATAAAATGAGAGTTATAAATTTTGAAAAAGAAATAAAGAAAATTACTTTATTAATTATCATGTTTTTAACTTATTACTTTATTACTTTCCATTCTTTTGATAGGCTCATAGTAAATACATGAAAAATACATTTTTTTCCATGTATTTTGAGTATCTGGTTGTGGACCTACTTATCAAAAGTATGTAAAGTGAATTTCAGTATCTCACTGTGGACCTACTTATCAAAAGTATGTAAAATGTTTATTCATTGGAAACAAAATCTAATTCCACATTTAACCAATGATTTGAAATAGTAAACTTATAAAGAGATAAGTCAAATATATGATAATTTTTTTTGCTTTTCTTTCCCTATAAAACTATTTACTCTTACTATTGACATCATCATCTTGAATCTTATTTATCTTTTCCTGTTCTTTTAAAGCATTTTTTGTTTTGAAATCCAATTTTAACATTAAAAAAAACTATTTACCCTTATGATTGACATAGTCTAAAATCTTATTTATTCTTTTCTATTATTATTTTTTAAACATTTTTATTTTGAAATCCAATTTTAACATCAAAATTGTAATTGATTAATTTTTATTGTAAACATTAAGAATATGTTAAACTATTTTTAATATTAAAAATAAAAATCAATAATATTAAATTAGTACATCTACAACTACATCAAAATATTTGTTGTTTATTAAAATTAAATTTCCATATTTTTATAAATTTTTAAAATAAAATAATATTTTTGTATTTTATCTTTTAAAACAAACTCTTAAAAATGTGATATTTATGTTTTAACCAGACTCTCAAATTGTAATAATCAGATACACATTCAAATTCATTATACAAGTATCACAACATCAAATTCATTATAGAGAGCAAAACTTCAACTTCAAATGTGATATTCAAACATGTATTAAATTCATTATTATTAAAAGACATGTATTAAATTCATTATACAAACATACTTATGATGAGGAGAGACAAATCATTTAGTCTCTAATGGGGAAGTGCTCCTCCAATTCAATGTTTGAGACTTGAAATTGAAGCTAAAAATGGACTGAAAAATGCAGTATTGATTCCTTCCAATCTGATAATGAGGTAACTTAAATTCAAACATACAAACAGGGAATTTTACAAATTCCATTAACACCTTACAAAATTTGAATAAATAAATAAATAATACAGGAAGAAGGCATCAATGATCGCGTATGGGTTGTGAGCTAGTTTCCTCCTGATATCTCAAGAATGAATTCCCACAACTAGATGTGGAATCGTAAAATCCTCCAATTATGTTACTTCAAAATCTGCACTGTAATGTTACTTGTATTTTAACTGTGTTGCTGTATGCAATATGAGACAAAGTCGAGACTGTTACTTGTATTTTAACTGTGTTGCTGTATGCAATATGAGGCAAAGTCGAGACTGCACCCGACAGCAGTTGAGAAATTTATACAATCGAAGGCAGAGTTATTAGCACTATGGTTGTAAATGTAAATATAAATCTATCAGAACTTCATTAGAACATATATTAAAAAGAAATGAAGATAGGACGGTGCAACCGAGTAACCTAAATGCTGAAACATATATTTATATTAAAACATGACATCAGTACATGACGAGTGAGAGTGAGCAGTGCTCGAACAATTAATATGCTTAGTACAACTAGCATAGCATAGCTGGCTGTTGTCACTGACTAAACATGTGAATGAAGGTGGCCTAGTCAGAGATATAAAAGTGCTCTCTGCTGAGGCCTGGAATGAATGTGTCAGTGCCCAGTGCTGGTCTTCAGCCTGGTCTGGCTTGGCCTGGTCTTCTAATACAATGAAATCAATAATGCATGAACAGTACAAAATGAATATCCCTTGGAAGGGACGTGATCAATATTACTAAACAAATGAATGTATGTATGGAATAAAGATAATATTAGGTGTACCTATGTCCAAAATCTATATGGAGTTATGTTCCGCTATATGTCGCGACAGATTGACAAGCTGAATGCCAACAATAGTATCTGCACCAGCTTTTTGGTTATCTGTCGAATCACAAACAAAAATTCTCGGGAATGTCATGATCAGATGAGTATAGGGTTGGTTGGTTTGTTGGATCTGTTAATTAATGAACTCTTCTGCCCTTGGACGGTACTGTCGAAAACAAATACAAAGGCAGGCAGGCAGAGTAGTACTGCCATGGAGGAAGAAAGGACTCCCTCATGAATTTGAGGTCACTGGGGGGATGATGACATAAAATGACTCACTGCAACTGGAATAATATCATGACGACGATAAGCCTCCCCTCCAGCACAAGCTGCGTTTGGCAGTGTACTGCAGAGCTGGGAGATTTATGATTAAGAGCAAAATAATAGATTCTGCTCCATGGGCATGTTAGACCATACTGCATGACATGACTTGACTAGTAGGTATTGTGTAATAAACACAAGCTGTCAGTATAAGTTTAATTACATGACGTTAAACAGAAGGCTGTTCAGAGACTGCACCCCTAGACGGTAGTGTATACTGAGATTGAATCTGATAATGTTGTTGCGCTGAAGCACCAACCCCACCTGCTGGCAGTGCAAGTGTCATACCTGTTGCACTGTTACAGATTTCAGTAATTCTCTACTACGATTAATTGATCTTCCTTTGAAATGATAAATTATTGGATTGGGAAATTAAATGATCTGCACCTGTAGGTGGGACTGCAGTTGGGATTGATATCATTCCTCCTCCGTATTGTTGTGGCAAGCTTGACAATGTAGCAGGAGCTGGATATTGCATTATTTGAGGAACTTGCATGCTGTAACTCTGCCCGGCCTGAGGATATCCAGGACTGGTACTTTGCACAGGCTGGGTGAATTGGAAATATGGATATAATGCAGCAGGACTTGCAGAGATCATTCCAGGCCCACAATAAAGAGGGAATTGACTTCCTCCATAAGGGTTGTAATATGTCTGCAGATCATGAAGAAAAGATTGTCAAAAGTCTCTTCACAGAACCATGATTCAAAATGTATAGACTGAAATTAATTTCAACTGTACCCACCGGGGAATAAGTGTAGTCCGTCGAGTAAGGAGAGTACCTGAAACATGAAAAACATCATGAGCATGATATTGTATACTGAAATTAATTTCAACTGTACCCACCGGGGAATAAGTGTAGTCCGTCGAGTAAGGAGAGTACCTGAAACATGAAAAACATCATGAGCATGATATTGTATACTTCATTTTCATTATTGTTAATAATTATGATCTGATATACTTCATTTTCATTAGTGTTAACAATTATGATTTCATGTTAATAAAGTGGTATTTATATTAATAAAGAGGTATTTATGTGGTATATACAAGATGCATATCCAACTTAATAATAATTTATATCCAAAAGATTTTAACATAACTTAAAATGAAAAAATTGAAAAGAATATGATATGGGCATCTGAGATCACACTGGAATTACTCACCCGTATGCTTGATAAGGAAATCCTTGCTGGATTGCTGCATAGGGAGTGGGTTGAGCAAAAGTTGGTGCACCAGGATATGCACCGCCTGCAGTCTGAAAGCCTGTCTGAAAGGAACTCACGATTCTGAACCGATTTCCTGGTCATAGAGACAATTAATAGAACAAAACTGAGTAAAAAGCTACAACGGGTACTGTATTTTAATAGTTTTCTATAAATGAACATCGAAGAAAAGCCTGCCAGTCATGGACTTCGTTGTATTAATTAGGAAAGCTATGTTTTGGATCTGTCTCATTGACGGGAACGTGGATCACCAAACGTTTGCAGACAAGGGCTGTACTAATTAATTATGCAGTATATTCTTGAATTAGTCACAGAAATCGGAAGCTCAGGATTAAATCACAAGCCGTGTATCACAGATTTCTGCAAACAAATTTACTGTAGTGATTCCTATAAAGATCAAAACAGAACCATTGATGAGTTCCAGCGCTAAACTGTACTTCAGAACATCAAAAATAAATTTTGGTTTTCACAATTGATATGATAAGCAATCATGAAGTAGCATTTGCTGCTTGTAGATCTTCAGGTATACGTGACTAGAACACAAGTATGAGGATTCTGAAAGACGTTTATTAATTCGATGTTAGAACAAATTGCATCATCAAGCTTTTTGTTACATGAATCCAAACAATGGAAGTTTTCCCATGTGACACAGTGACAGTATATACGTTGGAAATTCCATTTATGGTCAAGCAAATCGCTGTGATCTCCATGGTTCAGTTCAGTTCGCTTTTTACAGAATCAATCAGAAACGGAAAAGTAATGTAATCGAAGTATAGTATATATATATATCATACGCTTACCGTGCTGGGGTGTAGAGGGCCGGGAACGATTAGCGCCTAAAGATGCAAGGTTGCAATTAGCTCGCCTGCCCGGGAACGATTAGCGCCTAAAGATGCAAGGTTGCAATTAGCTCGCCTGCCATCAATGATCGGTGCAGAATCTACGCAGGCTCTCCTTGCAGCCTCCGGGTCGCGAAACGTAACCTGTGTGTGTCAGCCATACAACAAACAATTCCAAGATTCATTCATTCAGGCTATCATACTGTTTTTCTCCATCATATTATCACAAATCATCTGCGATTCTCCAGGCTTTATTGTTTGAAACTTTTAAGCTAATCGTTTAGTCCTCGACAAGTGTTATGGTTTCTTAACCTAGGATCGAATCAGGAAAACATTTACAGCTAAATTCATCTATCCAGCTGAATAAGTCAGCCCCCATTAAAATCATCAGTTCATTTGAAACTATCAAGGAAACCCTCCCCTCATTGATATACGATTTAGAAAACAATGGAAAGGAAGGATTAAAAGCAAGGAAATAAAAGACCCACAAAGCCATAGCCCTTGGAGCGCCCGGTGTTCTTATCGGTGATGACAACGGCCTCCAAAATATCTCCAAATTGATCAAAGTAGCGCCTCATCGTTTCGCGCTGAGTTTCCCAGGCAAGGCCGCCAACAAAGACTTTTGTATAAGTCGTATCTCCGAATTGGCCACCGCCACCGCCACCGCCACCGATCTGTTGCTGTTGCTGTTGCTGCGCCATAGCAAAACACCCTAAAAATATCCCGAAATTCTACGAAAGCCTTCGTACTTACTCCTGATTACGAATTGGCAGCGAGGATAGAAGGATCCAGATGATCGCCAATGTGCGATTGAATATACGGCGGAAGATTACAAAGCCCAGAGAGCTTCTGGTACGTCAGCGGCCAGTTTCCAGTCGCCCATATCCGCCATGGGAATCGATCCTCCAACCCTGCTCCTCCCCTTTCCCAGGCTACTTCTTGCTCTACAACAACAGAAAACTTTATTGAATCCGGATGATTCCTGCTTCGGATGTACGCTGGTGGTTCCAGGAGCTCGAGATCGCAGGTTCGAATCTCAAAGGGAATACAGCCTACAGACTACGGCTACGGCTGTGGAATATGATCTGATCCCCTAAGGTTAATGGATGGGAGTGGGATTTGCAGCGCCGGAGGAGGAATATGGACAGGCCGAGAGTGAAAGTTCAAAGAGAGAGATATGTCGTGGGCGTAATCAAAGCTGGGCTGCTGTACCCAGAACCCCGTCCTCGTCTGACGCCGCCTTGGGAGACTCGGCCGCCATTAACGAGTGTGCACGTTTTGAAAAGCGTTCCGGGGCACCACCGTTGTATGTGCAATGACGGGGCTTCAGAACTCCGTTTCGGCCATTAACAGTCTTGGATTTTCTCCCAGCAATCTTGGTGTCGCTGTTTCCGTTAATTTCAAGGAAAAACGGAGGGAGTATATTTAGCAGGTGATTGATTATTATGATTATGCATGCACCCACCCCCATCATCACAAGGCATAGCCATCGCCATTGGCATTGGCATTGGATATGGATATGATTGCTAACTCCTTGGATCCTAATATTTGGTCTCAAGCTTAAAGTGTTTTTAGCATTTTACATCAGTGTACCATCCAAATTTGGTAGTTAATTGTATCGATTATTGTTTTGAAAACTGTATTAATGCGAAAATTTTATAATTTTAATTATATTTATTTTTAATACGTTGATGACCAATTTCCAAAATTGATCATTAAAACTGTTTTCAAAACTAAAATTAATATTTATTTTTATTTTTATAATGTTAAATGATTAATTTTTCCCATTTACAGAGAGTTAAATAGAAGTAACATATTTAATTTTTAACTTTCAGTTATAATATTTATTCATTAAAAAATATTTTTTAATTTAATAAAATCATTTTATAATTTTAAAAATATTGTATATTCATTATTATTATTTTTAATTTGATTTGAAGATGATGAAGATTTCATTAATTCTATTTTTTTTTTTAATGGATTGAATCTATTTATCTTTTTTATCATATATATAAATTTAATATTTATAATTTATATGATTTTTTTTAATGGATTAAATATATATATATAATTTGTATGATTTCTTTCTGGTAAAGATGCACAAAAGGGGTAACTCCTTTACTATTATTAAAACCATATTAATTGTAACATTTTTATGTTAAGTTCTATGTTTTATATATATATATAACAATTTTTAAAGGGTTTTTCTATATATTTTTTTTGTTTGTTGTATTTTTTTTTGTTTTCCTAGAAAAGTTTTTATTAAATGTCATTTTTCTAAACAAATTCTACATATGAAAGATGTATTCTCATAATCCTATTTATATATTTATAGGTTTAGAGAGAATCATCTCACTTTATAATAATTTAGTTTCATTTAAATTGGATTTGTTGAGATAAACATTTGTTATTTTAAGTAAATTGTTTAATAATCATAATTTAAAAAAAAATTAACTTTACTTTTAATTCTATATTTTTTAGTATTTTTTTTTATAATCTTTCCTATTAGATAATATTTATAAAACATTTTGAAACAAAAACTTACCATATTAAACAATATTTATAAAACCTTTTACACCAAAATTATAAGATTACACATAATAATAATAATGATAAAAAAATTACACATAATAATAACAAACCACTATAAATCATAACATTGTTTTTTTTAATTATTAATATTTTCAATATTCACTTTGAATTATTAAAATTTAATGCTTTCTCACATTTACAAATCTCTTGAATGTGAAGTGATTAAAAAGCTGTTACAACATTATATGTTAAAAGTTTTAAATATAAAAATGATCAGTTTAAAGTAGTAATATGATTAACTTGGATTTTGACAAAACTGAAACATATAATGACTTAGTAAAATTAAGTATTTACAATATTCAATCTCCATTATTTATAAGAATTTTTACAAATCTCTTGAATGTAAAGTGATTAAACACTTTTACAACATTATATATTAAAAATTTTAAATATAAAATGATTAATTTAAACACTTTTACAACATTATATATTAAAAATTTTAAATATAAAATGATTAATTTAAAGATAATAATAATATGAATAACTTAGATTTTCATAAAACTGAACATATTAGTAAAAATTAAACATTTACAATGTTCAATCCCCATTATCAACAATAAGGATTTTTATTGTACCATAAAGGTCCATAATGTAAAAACATTTGGTGTTAAATAGTCACCAAGAGTACACAATGCTTCAGGCACAAAGCATGCAACTCTCTTCCATTATACAATCACATAGAGGGGAGAATGTTCTTATAATCATCCAAATCATTTATCTTTAGAGATTGAAATGAGGTATAAAACACTTTACCTCTTTATAATTATTATCCCGGGTTTATGGATAAAACCAAAAGTTCGATTGTGGATAATTTTGGTGTGTAAATTTCAATAAAGTTGTCTAAATTTCAATATCGTGTTAGGTAAATGGTGTGTGAACATTTTATATACAAATTTATAAAATGAAGTTACGTTAGAGGATTATGATTTTAGACCAAGTTGACCATTTTTTAATGGTTTGGTACAATGTCTATTTCCATAATTTAATTTCTTTAAACCGTTTTTATGAAGATACAATGTCCATTTTCATTGCTTTTAATGTTTTTATGAGTTTTTCATCTCTTTTTATGAGTTTATAATAATTTAAAAAAAAACTAAAAATTCATATTGTTTGAATATTGTTATTATGTTATTGTGATAAATTTTATATAATGTAATATGAGGAAGATGTGTAATTTTTTTTCAATGTTCCATATCTAGTTGACACTTAATATTTTAAAAAATATTAATAACATATAAAAATATTTTAATGTGGGTTATAAATAAAATATTTCAATATTAACTAGATCTCAATTTAAAAATATTTGTCATAATATAGACCTTCCTAACCTCTTAAGTCATAAAAACCATGGTGATCTCCCAAGGCTCCTCAACACTTTATTAAGTATATGAACACAATTTTAAAGTAATTTCTTACCTTCTTAAGGTTGGATAAACTTGTATATATATATATAGAGAGAGAGAGAGAGATCCATTTTAATTATGGATTTGAAGGATCAAGTCTTTAAAGATGAAAATATTTTTTACTAAATAATAATCTTAAAATTATCAATATCTTTGTCAAACAACTAAAATAAAAACAAATTGATCAAAACCTAGAACAACAACAAATTAAGCTCTTAACATTTTCCTTTAAAACATGTCATGTAGATATGGACTCATGATAAGAAGGAGCTATGTAGGATATATTTTTCAACAAGAATGAAGAAACTTTACAATAATTCAAATTCCTTCAATAAAAAATCTTTTTTAAAACATGTCATGTAGATATAAACTCATAAGAAGGAAGAGTTATAGGATACATTTTTCAATAAAGATGAAGAAACTTTATAATAATTGAAATTCCTTCTATAAAAAAAAATCATTTCAATAAATATTATTGAAACTTCCATAAATGTTAATCCAAACTAAACTATAAAATTCCATAAATGTCAATCCAATCCAAACCATGATTGGAATTCCTTCAATAAAAAAAAATCATTTCAATAAATATGATTGAAACTTTAATCCAAACCAAACTCATAAATTCTATAAATGGCAATCCAATCCAAACCATGAAAAGAAAAAAACAAACTTTCACTTATCAACATAGTTACCACCTTACAACGTTCAAACCATCACAAATACATTAACATAACAAACAAACATGAATATTCTTTGAGAAATTTGAATATTTTCTAGGACACTTGAAGTTTGATGGAAAGGATCACAACACTTTCACATAACATAGTTTCACTTTCAGTGAACACAACCAACCACCATTGAATTCCTCTTAGCCATAAAATTCAACATAATATTTATGGTTTTTTCCCTCTCCCTCTTGATGAGCATGGGTATATTTAATAATTTGATAAAGGATAAGGTCAACCCAAGGTCCTAGAAATCCTTTAGGATCAAGGCTACCGACTAAGTTGTCCTTTGACTTGAAAACGTGGCCACCAATGATGGTGAGTGGGTGGAAACTAATCTCGCCCTAACTTTTTTTGTCAATGTCCTTGCCATTGCAATGATGGTATGCGTGCTCCCAAAGGGAACGAGGGTGAAAACACTCTCCCTTCCGTTTAAGTATTTACGACCAAGCGTGCGACTTAGTATCATGACAATCACACTTCCACGTTTCACGTTCGAATCCCGTAGAAGGTCACTGTGGTTGTTTTCAAAGCTCAAAAAGAGACGTCAGCGGGTTGGAACGCGATTTTCCATTCTCGTCTCTGAATCCGTAGCGTTCAACACTTCCCTGCTCTCTTGTGCCGTATATGAAAATTGCTCACATCTTAAGCACGGCCTGGGGCTGGGGCTGGGGCTGGGGCTGGCACTGGCAGGCCGGAAAAGGAAGCCAAGCAGTGCAGGCACGCTGAGGTCACTGACATGCAGCAACCGCCCTACAACAGAAGAAGAAAGGCAGCAGAGCAGGTTTCTGTGTATGCGTGAGAGAACGTGGAATCAATGAATCAGCACACAAAGTTGTGGCAGCGTTTTATATATATATATATATAAATACAGAACCCAACAGTCTTGCGGCTGAATAGAGTCACGGCTTGTTGGGCGATTTGAATAAAGAATTTTCAAAGGCTGTAAAGGCCGGGGCAGGGATCGAGTACGCGACCTACTACTGCGGAGGGGAAAGTGATGTATTACAATTGAAAGGCAGAGGTCGTGCAAGTGGGCACCCACTACCTGAGTAAACTAATTAAATCCATTCTACTCGCCAGCTTTTGCGCTGTCTTCAACCCTTGACCGTCTATCCATGTTCTGCCTCTGCCACCAACTGTTCTACCCACTTAAAACCTGCACTTACCTGTTAAAAGATACCCTCATCCATATCAAGATATAATATTTTTATGTATATATCCATTCACAGCGAAGACTGATATATATATATATTTATGTATATATCCATTCACAGCGAAGACTGGGCCTCGTCCTTCTCTTCCCTCACAGGCTCAGTTACCTATACGTGATCTTAGAGATATCCTGTATCCACAATTTCCACTGAAAACATCGTATTTTACTCGTATTCATCATTCCCACTGTCCGTATCCACAATTTCCACTGGAAACATCGTATTTTACTCGTATTCATCATTCCCACTGCCCAACTGCCATCAATTTCATTAATAATGAGATGCCCATAACTAACAAGACTGAATATTATATAAAATTCAATTAAAAAATCCGAAATGAGCCGTCATCTGCACAGGGAAATCCGTTATCGAAACACAAAGACACAATACCTGGATAACGAAGAAGCTTTACAGAAATCGTTTATTCCCTCAAAATACCCAACCAGCGAGTCGCGGCCACTGTTCCGAAATAGGTGAGTAGGACAATGCCAATTCCGCCTCAGTACGAATGGTGAAGGACAATGCCAATTCCGCCTCAGTACGAATGGTGAATATTACAACACTAAGTCCACCTACGTAGACATTATAAAAAATATTTTATATTAATGTACATCACCAAAATAAGTCAATAGAGTTTTGAAAATATCACGTTAAACTAATTATCTTGTAAAGAGAGGCTCCAAATTTCTTAGGTGTAAAATGTTTTCACGGTGAAAAATTCTTGTAGAAAGAGAGGATCCAAATTTCTTAGGCGTAAAATGTTTTCACGGTGAAGAATTCTTGCAGAAAGAAAGGGTCCAAATTTCTTACGTGTAAAATGTTTTCACGGTGAAAAATTATTGTAGAAAAGTTTGAAATTAAAAGTATTTGAATTTTGGAAAAGTGGACATCGACATGTATAATAACGTTTTAACCGAAAGGTAAAACGTTTTTTTTTTTTTACTTGGGAAGCAAACTAATAATATTTTAGAAAAGTTGTATTCATGTTTTTTTTAATTTTTTTTTATCACTCGAAATAATAATAACGAGAAGATAAATTTACATCTTTTTGTTTAAATTACATATACTTTTAAATGTTGTATTTATGTTTTTTTATTTTTTTTATGGACTCAAAATAATAATAATGAAAAGAGAAATTTACATCTTTTTGTTTAAATTATATTGGGAAGTTATTTTGAATTAATAAAATTGAAAACATTAATAGTAAACATTGTAATATAAATATTTAAAGATGTTGAATTCATTTTTATATTAAAAATAATAATTTAATTTCTATATGAATCTTATTTTGTATTCATGTTTTTTAATGTTTTTTATCCACTCAAAATAATAATAACTAAAAGAAAAATTGATATCTTTTTGTTTAAATTACATTGGGAGGTTATTTTGAATTAATAAAATTGAAAACATTAATAATAAACATTGCAATATCAATATCAATATCAAATCATATGAATATTTGAAGATGTTAAATTCATTTCTATATTAAAAATAATAATTTCAATTTAACAAAGATTTTATAATTAAATAATAAAAAATTAAAAAAAATTAAAATCATAAAACTTTTAGAATTTTAAAATTTAAATCTCTTAATTCCCATATTAAAATCAATATATACTTTCTTAATTAATGTGGAATCTAAATTTTTACCTCCATCTAAATTAATTAAAAACAAAATTACTAATAAAAAAAAATACAAGTTTACAACATATTTACCATTATTGAAATGGTACACATCCTATACATTTATTTGTATTATTATATATGAGTACAAATTATAATTATATACATTTTAAAAGTTGTATACATGGTGTACAAAATCACAAAGAAGATGATCAAAGTAGCCAATGTTGACAATATCATCAATAATTTATTTTATAAAAAAAAATATTATAATAATAATTAAAATCTTTCAAATTTTTTTCATTAATAAGTTTGATTCTTATGGTGTTTGGTGTTTAATAGAATTAGAATTGATTTATGTTGGTTTATAAATTATCAAAAACATTATAATAATGTATTTTATATAAGATATGGTAATAATATAGTTATACTTTAATAAGTTATAGTTTTTACTGTCAAATTTGTCTAGTGTTATTGGATTTCAAAGGTTTTGTTATGTAAAGTTTCAAAAAAGAGGAGACGCCAAAACAAAATCCATCCATATTAAAGGTTGGTGTGGCCTAAAATAAGTACAATCCCCAAATAATTTTGATAACTTAGATCATGATTTAAACCACAAACTAGTTTGACAAATAACAACACTAGCAAACAAAAAACAAAAGTTATAATTTTTATTTTTTAGAATTTATAAATATATTTAAAATATTAATACATTTTTCTATATTAATTAAATAGATATAATTTTTTTTAAAATATCAATTATTTTTATTATAACAAACTTTACACTCTTTTATCATTAACAATATTTTTATCAATATATTAATTAAAATATAATTAATAATAAACTTATTTAATTAATAAATACCTTTATTATTATTATTATTAATGCTCTAAACCATTCAAATTTAAGTGAATCTTTCTAAACCATATGCATTTTTTTTTCATAGAACCATCATCCACCAGCTCACCGAGCCAATGGAGAAGCCCTCAGAAATATCATGTCAAAACCCTAATGTTGAATTTTAAAAAGAAAATAATGAGGGAAATAAATTATTAAAGCATTCAATAAAGTGAGGAAAAGATGGCGCATTCCATAAAGCAAGCAACCCTTCTCTCCCCCTTGGCATCATATTTAGCCTCGTCTTAATTAATCTATAATTAATAAAGTAGTGAGAATGCTTGTTTGCTTAATATCTTTAGGGCAATCAGGGCAAACAAAAAAAAGATAAATACTAATAGATATGACTCGGACACTCTAATAACTAATTTACATTATCGTTTTAGTTTTCTCAAAGTAAAGGTGTCCTTTGGGGAGTGAAATTTCATTAAAGTTCTCACTACATTTTTTTTTATACGGTCAACTCACAAAAGCTTTATGTCGCAATTTAGGAAGATTGTCAAATCCAAGTCTAATCGGGCTATACAAAATCATTCTTTTAGGATTTTTATTTATTTTTAATTTATATTTTATATGTAAATTGGATAAAGATATTTCTTAATAAATATAATCATAACAAAGTGAGTAATATATTAAGCTAATCTCATAACAGAGTAATAAATATTAGTTTGGAATTTTTAGTTTAGTTTTTTCATTATTTTTTAAAATGGATTATTATACATCTTATTATATGGTTTGGTATTTTTTTAATGGAAAATTGAAGTTATGGTTTTTTTTAAAGGTATATATATTTTTTTTTGATATTTTTTTTTTTAATTTATAGAAGTATGTTTTTCCATTAATTTAAAGATTATTTTAATCTAAGTTGTATAAGAAAGGTATCCTTCCCATAAGTTGTTGATCTCTATAGTACAAGTAGATGCCATGTCATCTTCCATTACTCACACATGTAGAACTAGTCATATGTGGACTTTCAAGAGATTATAGAGGATCCTAAACCCTATCCATGAAGTTGGGGCATGCAAATTCCCTAACCCTAATACTAAATAACTATAAAAAAGTTGTTAAATGTTAAGTAAATAAAAAACTATATAACAACCATTAAGATCGCAGTGTTTTATTATAATTCCATAGAAAGTTCATCTTTTTATATATTTGTGTTTTATATTTGAAAAGAAAACAACAAAACACAAACTTTACCTTCTTGCTAAATTTAACTTTATACCAATTCCATTTTTTCTGTATTTTGTACTTTATATTTAATAGAAAACAACAAGGCATAATCCTCATCTTACTTCACCTTCTTGCTAAATTTAACTGCATACCAATTCCATTTTTTCTATATCTTGTATTTTATATTTAAATAGAAAACAAGGCATAATCCTCATCTTCTTCTTGAATCTAACTTCATAGCGAATCCATATTTTTTTTTAGTTTTTTATTTGAAACGAAAACAACAAGGCACAATTGTTACATTTAACTTCATAGTACACTCACCTCCTTGGTGGATTTAACTTCATAATAATTTTATTTATTTTTTATTTGGAAAGAAAATAAGAAGGCACATTACTCACCTTCTTATTAGATTTTTTCGTATTGAGTTTCCAAAGTACATTTTGTCTTTATTATGTTGTAGATTTGATTATTGTTATAACTTATCTCTTATCTTTTTAGTTTATTTTTGTATTTTAAACATATATTTTCAATTATAAATAAATATGGTATAATAAAAAATAATTTTCTTTTATTTTTATAATAATGTAAATAAATTTACAAATTATATTAGAAAGTCTAATTCAATTTTGTGTTTTTTTTTTTAATAAAAAGTGGATCTTTATATTAAATTTAGTTGAAAGCTTACAAAAAGATCTGCAGCCTAGCTACATATACAAAAATGCCTGCGACTGAAGGTTTAACTGATTACAAATCTCTTCTCGATTTTCCGAGGTCCAGGTCCCTGAAACCATCGGATCAGATCAACGGTCCTTGATGGCCCAAAACTTCTTGACCAACAGCTGAGATCCTCTTC
>CBVK0100591738.1:0-31519 GCA_900067695.1 Picea abies | reverse complement strand
AGCTCATGTCGTGCAGATATTTTAAGTATATCAGCTCATTTGCAGTCGTCTTCTTGGTACTATCATTAGCAATGTTTTCTACATGGATGATAGTGGCTTCAGTAAGATGTAACAGGGTTCAAATGGATAACAATATATTGTCAGTTGTCATGATTGTGTTACAGTTGATCTTGATGAGACGGGTGCACAGGACAGAGTTCAGAGACAGAGAGCAAGTTGGGTGGCCTATCCCGAGATTGTTGACTGGTTAGTAACCTTTTGGGGACCAAAAGGTCTTATTGTGGGGAGGTGTGATCCGAAATCAGATCTAGAAGCTTGACAGGGCTTGAAAAATGCTCAAAAACGAAAGTGCTCAGAATCTGACAAAACCAATGCCATTGCGTCCATCTCGTCTTCCCGATTCCAACGGTATATTTACTTTGTCAAACGGGCTCCGTATGCGAAAGTTATCGCGTTTTGATCGGAAGCCCAAACAGGTAAAAAGTCAAAGGTCAATTGGTCAAAAAGTCAATGATGATGGCATCATCATGCTGACTATGCAGGAGATGACGTGGCACTCTCTGGTTGATGGTGATTGGGCAGGTTCGCTGACAAGGAAGACATGTGGCAGGCAACTGGACCAGTCAATAGCTGACAAGTGGCATTAATCCGTCAAATGGAGAGATGCCACGTGGCCCAGTCATGGGCAGCCACGTGGCACCCAGTCATCAGTCAAAGTGGTAGGTTTCAAAAGTTTTGGGGTCCATGGGTTTTGAACCCATGACAAACCACTAAGCCTAAGCGCCTTCACAATAGTCCTATAACCAATGTGTTATGTTATTTCTTGTTTAAATGTACCACTTTATAATTATTTAAAGTATAATTGATGTAATATGGCACAAAGGGGCTGGGGCTTAGTCCCAGCCCTTGGTTCATTTGTAATATATGCGACCAGGAGTTAGCGCGAAAGGGGGGCCAGCGCACAGCCCTTTGGGCTGGAGCTCGGCCACATGGCCCCATATGACCCTGCCAAGGGGGCACGCGCACAACAGAAGGGGGATAAATGCCATATTATAGTTACAAAGTGGTTTTTATAACCAATTTTGGGTTTTTATTGTTAATTAAACCTATTTTTAATTAATTTTCTCCGTTATTGGGTAGATTTGGAGCCTAAACTTTAGGAGGAGGTTGGAGATGAGCAAACAACTTTCCATCTATATAACCAAGGCCTGTTTGAGGCCAGGGGACAACATTGAGGGCATTCAGAGTAGAATTATGCTGAGGAGAAGCCAAGCCAAAGCCATTTTGAGGCAGAGAAGCTTTTGAGGAGGAGACGTTGTCGGACCATTTATGGGAGCTCTGGACGTCCGTTTTGCGTTCCATTTTCTTTGCATGGTTCTGGAGATCTGGAAGAACATGACCAGATCAGTCTTGTAGCCATTTGGCATTGCAAAAATGTACTTTTGAGATTTTGAACAGAAATAAAGAAGCCTCCCCCACAGAGAAAAGGCCCGAAGACGTAGGCAAAGTTGTGCCGAATTCCGTTATCAATCTGCGTGTTATGGTTTACTGTTTATTCTTTCATTTCAGATCTGCAAATGTATATATGGCTGTCATAATTCCTCTTCTTTCCTCATTCTTTCAATAAGTTTCTCAAATGGTTAATTAACGCATGCAAAATTAAAACTCAACCATAGTTATTAAAAGATCCGACGGATCATTCTAATAGCAATTAAATAAAATGAGTCCATGCTAAAAACACCCATGCAACTAACATAATTTTAAAAACATGAATGCATCGAAATTCACATTCACAAAAAAACATATAAATGCTTCTAACTTAGAGTTTATGCACAACAAGAAAATCCCACGAAATAATGCAAGATATTAATGATTTACATGCATTTAACAACATTATGAATGCATCCAAATAAACATACACATAGTAGAATATAATTCACCTAGAATAGATTATATGCACAACAATTAAAACCCAAAATTAAACACAATACAATAGAGGTAAAAACTTATCCGTTAAAACAGATTCACAACCCGTTGTAGAGGACGAATTCTCCACCCAACCATATACTTGTTTTTTCAAATCTCAACGGAAATTCACCCCCGAGCTAGGGCTAGGAATCCAAAAAAGAGGGTCTCCCTCCACCGTCCACTCAGAACTTGAAATTGCCATAACCAACTAATTATTCCTATAACTATCCCAATTCCTTTAGCTCTCTTCCTCTCAACCTGCCTAGCCTAAGGAATGTACCCACTTCTCTACATGAAGTCCTTTATCATGTACCATTCTTTTATCAGTGTTTTCATATTAGTTTGGCCAAGAATATCTTTTCTCAGAACTCTAGGGATGTTAGCTACCAGGAAAAACTAACTAACAACAAGATTGTTTCTCCAATGAAAAATCTCACATAGGGAATTCACTCTACAGGCCTAACTTTCTTCTTCGTGAATTTACAACTCCAATAAGATACCAGACATGCCCACTATGTCTTCCTTCAAGCTCCAATACTCTCCTCCTCTTTTCTTGATCCAAGATCTTTTCATCAATGTGATTTATTAAATAATTGTATTAAATGAGTATATACTAAAATGCACCATAAAGAAGGAAAACTCAATGATAAAGAGACATAAGAATCAGATATGAACAAAAAAAATTGATAATGGAGTTCATCCCTGGTGGACTATGTCTTCGGGTCCTACTCTCAAATGGGTAGGCCTTTTTATTAACTCAGCAAAAGAATTTGGCAAAATACATAAGTATACCTCATTATGGAGTTAAGCTACAAAATATTTTCTCATATTAGAAAAAAAACAACACCATTGAATTCGTGGCATCAAATTACCCAAAAATGAGTGTCTCCATGCCTCGATTTGAGTCTGGCACTTTCAGGCCTAAGAGAAATTCTATCTCGGTTTTCATGCATACAACCTGTAATAAATTAATGAAATCTTTCTCAAAATCCATTCCTAACCGTACTGTCAGGTGCACTGGTCCTTCGCCTCATGCATTGGCAGAAATAAAAAATTAAATAAAAAAGGTGGCAGATTAACCAATGGGACCATTTGGTCCAATGGTTGGTGGAGGCAATTTAAAGACTGTTTGTTGGGGAGGTCCTAGGGTCAAACCTGTCGGCCTCCCATTTTAATACAATGTTTGTCATATATATATTGCCAACATATAAACCGTGGGATCCTTGCTAACTCTGGCGATGGTGTTAGATTTGGTGGTAAGTGGTTTCAACCAGCCAGATATGGCAGGATAACTATTTAAATATGGTGGATTGGGGGTTGGTGCCATCAAACCCCTCCTTGTTTTTGAAAATTTTGGTTGCTGGACCTCTTTGTGCATTTGCCTATTGCCATGTGGCATCCCATGACTGGGCCATGTGGAAAAAATTTATTGGCCCATGTCACAACACTACACGGTCATGCCACATCATCCCTACAACATCATCTTGTCACGTCACCTACTGAGTGACTGTACATATTGCCACGTGGCTTTACAGACTACCACGTGGAATTTTTCCATTGGTCCATGGACTGACCAGAAAATGCCAAAAATGAGTGACACGTGGTAGCCTCTGGTGCTGCCACATCATCATGTTGACATTATCATGACACATGTCGCCCTCTACGTGTGCCACTTACCCTATACATATGTTGATTTCATCTGTACTGATGCTGACATCAATAGTACGGATGTTGACTCATCCCTGCTGACTGGGCTAGGTTGACCAAAACTTTGACCGTGAATATTTTTTGATCTGTAACTCTGTTGGATGAGTCGTTTACACCGTTGGAAAGATTGTGACTCACTCTTCACGATTATGTCAATTTCACTAAGTTTTGAGGACTTTGATTTTTTTCCTTTTCTATGTCTGTTGAGGCCATTCGAAGCTTCCTGAGGTGCTTCTATGAATTCTGAGTTATCCTCAAAATTCTTTGGATCCTTTTTGGATCAAACCTCCCCACTAAGATCTTTTTGTACCACCAAAATATTTCATCAATCAACAGATAAGTGAGGGAAGAGTTCTCTCACCTTGTCCTTCTCAATCCACTTTGCTTTGCTTGGATGTGTGCCCTTTAATCCCACTCGAAGATAATCAACATCACCCTTGTGTGAATTCCATGTTCTTCTATCTAGGATGATATCTTCCTTGAAATCGTCCAAGTTCTCAGGAGCAAACTCATCAACTGAAGGTATCGAAACTTCCTCACCATGATCCATGATCATGGGAGGCTCAAAAGGTTTCAAGTTTTCCACATTTACAATTAAGTAGATTTGCATATAAGGTGGAAGATCTAAATGAAAAGAATTGGTGTTGCTTTTCTCCAAAATAGTGAAGGGTCCATATCGGATAGGATTGAGTTTCTTTCCTTCACCCTTCAACCGCTCCTTGCTGATGTGAATCCATACATGGTCTCCAACCTGGAACTGATGATCAACCATGTGTTTTGCATGTCGAGATTTATATTGTGCTTGAATATTCTCCAATTGTTCCTTGACTTCTTGGTGCACTTGTTGGATCCTTTGAATGAACTTGTGGGCCTTGTCTTCATTTCTTTCTTCATTAGAATTGACATCTTTCCCATATATCAAGTCTAAAGGGACCTTAGGAAAATATCCAAAATATGTCTCGAATGGAGACCACTGAGTGGAGGAATGTAAGGATAGATTGTAAGCATGTTGTACATAGGGTATTTGATCACCCCACAACTTGGGATGTTTGCTGCAGTAGCCTCGAAGAAAAGGTACCACTGTTCAGTTAACAACCTCTGTCTGTCCGTCATTTTGTGGATGGAAAGCAGTGCTCCTCTTCAACTTGGTATCCATCATTGTTACAGGTGAATCCTCCCGCGGACAAGAGGATTCCCTATTGATCTCTAAACTCTTAAGGCCAAGAAAGAAAATTTCTTAACATGGAAACTGACATCCTTTTAGATCTAATCAAGCTAATATATGAAGGAGAAGAAGAAAGATATGTACCTTGTTAACGATGTTTGTCCTTGCAAAGTCCAGGCTGATCTCCGATCCTAAGCTCCCTGATAGGTCTTGAAGAACAAACAAAGATACAATGGACTTCCTATTCTACTAATCTTATCTCAAATATAGATCTATTTACTCAATACAAACTCATGTAGAACAAACATAAGTTTGAAAGAAACAGGGCAAACATTGATATATTGATAAGAACAAGTAAAAGTACTTACAATCCATTGATGAAGGTGCAACAACTTCTTCCATTTCTCCTTATCCAACCCCTTTTCTCAAGCAATCTACATTGATTTCTTTGATAACATCTCACTTATGAGATCATAAGTGTCACATCTCCAGTCTCTTTTGTTTATACAACTTATAGGATCATAAGTTTGGTATCAATCTCTAGTCTCCAATGTACCTTTCACCATGAGAAGGCCTACTTATATAACCTTGGAGAGGCCCAACCACTTGAGAGATATTTGGGATAATTTGAGGATTCCTCTCCTTCATTTGAGGAGCTTCCCTAAGATCATGCCTTGACCTTCTATTCAAATCCAACCATCTTCAAAAATTGAGGGATTCTTCCCTGTTTTAGCTCAACAAACCAAAAACTCGCTCAGAAAAGGTAGCGCTCCCCCAAAAGGGTGCACAGAGTGCTCAAACACTCCCCCAAAGAGGCTCAGGGTGTGCTAGCACTCCCTAAGAGTGGGTAGGGGAGTGCTCATCTCCAAAATCCATTTTTGAGTGGTTCTTTCAGTGGAAAAAGGCTTGTACTCCTTGTCAACTGATTTTTCTTCTTCAAAACTAGTCTTTGAGGTGTCTTAAGTGTCCTTATGATGTCGTTAGAGGCACAACATAGGCAATATTGTAGTATCTTGGTTGTGACAATTACGACACTTTTGGTCAATATGTGACACTTGCGGACAAGATGCGACACTTACAACACTTGTAATGATGACACTTGCAACACTATTGAAGTGAGTAATTTTGATGTGTAACATATTTCCCCCCAAAGTATGAAGTTAGAAGACGATGATGACTGAAGTACTTTGTATACTTTTTTGAGCAAGGGTATGGATGTAGAGAGGCTGGAAAAAGTTGCACACAACCATCAAACAAATATTATGACATGTTTCAAACCCAAGGAAAGCATACTTATGCTTGAGTGATAAAGACTTTTTAGGTATGGCCACCATAAAATACACCGTGGATCCATAATTATATTGATAAAAGGTATAGCCACTGAAGATACAATGTGGATCTATACTCCTATGACCTAAACTAATTATAGCCATGAAGAATAAAAAGTGGATATATGAGATGAAAAGACATAGCCACGCCCAATACAAAGTGGATCTATGTAACAGTGTATGTGTCATAGTTCAAAAGAACTCCTTCGCAACTTGGGAAAAGTATGCATAAGAGTGAAAAATCAACCCAGGGTCTTCTTACCTATCCCGATGTAGTACAAATCTAACCATGTGAATAGATGTCCCGATGTCAAACAGGGTAGAAACCACTTGATTAACGGTTAATGAGGTAAACCGTTAACAAGCGCGCGAGAGATCACCACTGATGTCAATGATTCCCAAGGTACTCTAGTACATTCCGATGAATGTGAATAGATGAGATGAATTCAAAAATTCTTGGAATCATCCGATCAAAGGTCAATGATGTAAATCCACTGTCGGATGTGAAGAGGCCTGCCATTGATGCACGTAGGTCCTAAGGTACTAATTGGTTTCTAAGTCTAGTTCCTGGATAATGTGTTGAAGTCGATAGGAACATACTCGTCGAGGGAGGGCATTGATGTATCCCCCATCAACAACACAACTTACATAGATATGTAATTGGTAGATCGAATGAACATGGACTGACACGGGTATTGAAATAGGATATTTGTAATTGCTGACTCTCGAGGCAGATACTTCCCTTGAACATTGAGGCACAACAACATAAATGTGACATGGACCAAAACTTGATGATGCAGTGGATGTTGTGACTTTCGTCAGGTGACCCAAAGAAGTAAGAGAAAATCAAAGGATTGGCTCAGTGAAGAGATTCAGTGGATTAAAATGCGTGCAAAGAGAAAGTGACATGTTCAAGGGCGACCATAAGAGTTACTGGTAGTGTTCTCAAAAACTAATTGGTTTTCTTTATTCAATTTCCCCCCCATCCAGATAGATGAGTACCTATTTTTAATTTAACGAGCTCAAGGAGGGTAACACATGCTCGATATGACTCACCTTCAGCAAGTCCCTCTTCCTTTGTTTAATGAACTCGAAGAAGTAATGGTTTGATCCCATATATGCCCTTCAATGTATGATTGTTTAACAAGTCCAGAGAAGGTAAACTCGGTGGTTTTTCATGTTTAGAGAGTCTGAAAAAAACTTAAAGACGACTCCAATGTTGTCCTTTTTCATAATGTTAGTCTTGCGAGGTTGAAAAAGAGATAAATTATCACTCGAAAGACTCCCTTTCAAACCTTTTAATGAGTGGGAAAGGAAGCAATATCACTCGACAATTGTTTCACGTTTAGAGAATCTGAAAAGAGCTTAAAGACGACTCCAAGGGGTTCCTTTTTTTGTTTATCCATGCGGGTTCGAAAAAAGAGATAAAAGTTTACCCAGATGCATTCTCATGTATTTACGAGCATGAGAAAGAACAAAGACTAAGCATGGTATTCCCCTAGCTTGAAAGCTAGTGGTTTAACTCTAGAATGATCATCAAAGGTTGGAGACATGACCTCCAAGCTTCATTTCATTCACCGACTTTGAGGTTGTCACCAATTTCTCTACTAGATAGAGAAAAAGGATAAGAGTGGATGAAAAGAAGGTTCAAATGAGGTGATCGTTTAATTTTTTTAACGAGCTTGACACAGACAAAGAGCTATTCTCAGTGCTCCAGGTTCAATCCCCAGATTGTTGTTTCATTTTTTAACGAGCTTGCTACAGAGAAGAAAAAATGTGCTCGTGACCTTTATTTCATTTTTTAATGAGCTTGCTATAGAGAAGAGATATTGTGCCCATGTATTCTCCTTTATCATGGCTTCCAAGAGAATAACGCTCTGGAAGAACACCATGTCAAGGGACAAAACTCAGTCATGGATTCCAAGAGATCTTCACTCGATGGAAGAAAATAACTCTAGAAGGAACACATGTCGAGGGTCACGATAGGGTTAAAGAGATCAGGCTCTAATATCCCTACTGAAGAGATCACCATGTCAACTACCAGATCCAAATCATTGTAAGTTGAAGTCATGGGAGATGATGGAAAATCAACATCAGGAGGGGAGATAGAGTGTATATATTCCCAAATTTATTCACGAGGGAGAAGAAAAGAGGATCGATAATGGTTATCATCCCGAGGTATCTCGTCAATTCTAATCATTTCCATAATAGATTCACTAGAATGAAAAATTGGTGATATGTAGTCGATCGCAGATGACAAGGAACTTAACTGTGATGGAATTGAGTAATTTTTGGGTGCCAATAGATGTTGGTCATTCGAAGAGGGAGAAATGGATTGGATAGCAACGTATGATGTTTCGACTGGACTAAGTGGCATGGTGTCACCTACTGCATTGAATTCCAATAGACTAGGTACAATCCGAGGGTCAAATGATTCCAAAGATTAATAAGCCATGGTAGAAATCATATAGATGGTGGCAATATGATGTGTATTTGGTGGAAGTGGTGTAGGGAAGGTACCCATGAATCTTTCAGCAAGCCAACACCAATGCTTTCATACGTGATCTTGTGGTCTCCCAAGAAAGGAATGTTGTTGGTAGCGGGAGCGCGAGCATCGGTTGCGCAAAAATCTAATTGATCAACAATGACAATTTTTCCCTGATGAGGAAATTGTACACATCGAAACACTGATGAGGCAACGACAGTCATAGCATAAAACCAACTTCTTCCAAGTAATAAGGTGTAATCGAGGGGAGCATCAACCACCTTTACATCAACAATGATGGTTTTTCCACCCAACTAGATGGGAAGGGACTATAAAATCCCATGGGGATGAAAACCTCACCCATCGAATGTGCGTAACATCATTGGGGATTTTTTAAGTGCGAGTGATTTTAAACTTTTCCAACATGCTAAATACATGACACAAGTAGAAACTCCCTCATCCAAGATGGTTCGGTGAATTTGTCAATTGTGAACAACAACATCAATTTGGAAAGAAATTTGGCAGAAGAGTTGAGATGTATAATTGTCCAAGTTAAACATGATATTGTTGGACGAATCAAGATCATCAACGCCAATAGCAGCTAAGAGCATTCTACGTTAACTAGGGTAGTGTTGTATAACTTCTAATGCAGACATAACACACGGTGCTTGAGCCAAATCTTCAACAATGTTGTAGTTATGGGCACCACGTGAACTAGGATTAAAGGTAGATTTGTGGATAGTTCTCTTAGGAGGGCGTAAGATAGATTCGAACGTAGGTTTCTCAACCTGAAGTGGTCCAGACAGAGGATTAATTGATGGAGGACTAATGGAGGATGACGATGGATCTGGTAAAGTACCGGTACTGTTAGTGAATTTTCCTTTGTCAGCGTTAAATGGTGTGTCATATGTCTTAGAGAGAGTGGTCAAATTAATCCCATTAAACATATAAATATGTGTACTTGTCAAGGCTTCATCATGAGGATGGCTAGAACTGCCCCCAGGAGATGGGGTTTGAGAAACCATAGATTGTTGTTGTGGAAAAGGATGAGTAAGCACAACGGGTTGTGAATTTCTCTGGAAAATTTTTGCCACTTCATCGTGATGTGGACAGTCTCGAGTGTAGTGATCGTCACCACAAATGATACACAAGAATTTCATTTTTCGTTGTGGTTTCTTTTCGGTAGCAGGTGTTTGAGCTTGATTTTTTGATTTATTTTTTTCCTTCTTCTTACCTCTGGATTGTTGTGAAGGGACAGATTGAACTGCATTCACCTCATAAATCTGATTTTGGGGGGAAGTAGAGGAGAGTGTGGTCGACTGGGAAGTATATTAAGTTTTTACGGAACCGATAACACCATCCGCATGAGATGAGGATGACGGCTTGGATGGATCGGTATTAGTTCAAGAAGCATTCAGAAGCAACTCATACAAAGTACCATATTGTGAATAAACCAAATCTAAGTACTAAGTGAGATCAATGGTTTCTTCCTCGGTGAGTGTGCCACCCATAGCGACATCACGAGTGATCGGGGGTAAAAGCGATTTAGTAAACCACTCTGCCAATAATATGTCAGGAATGATTACTTTGATCATATTTCGTCATCGTCTCCACTCATGAATATGGTCATAGATATGCACAGAGTCATTTCGATGAAGGGAGGTCAAGAGTTTAGTACCCGTCGTGTAGCAAATAGGTAGTTGAAAGTGCGTGAGGAAAGACATGGCAAGGGAGTTGAAATCATGAAAAGGAGCATGTGGTAGTTCAATATACCACTTTGTTGTAGAGCCCGTAAGTGTTCACTGGAAAATACACAAATGTATAGAATCATCCATGAGGGAGTTTGATGAACACCACAAATGGAAATTCATCACATGGTTATTTGAACCTTCTCCAGATTTTTCGTCAAATTTTGGAATATCAGAAGGAAGTTTAGCTGGAATAACTGGCCAAACCGGTGAATAAAAAATAGGATCATTGGTTAACCGAGACAAGTCTAGGAGATCTAGAGTCACAAGGAAAGGTAACTGTTGGTTAATTTGTGGATGATACTGGTGTGGCATATGAACACCAGTAGGACCATAAACTGGATTAGGTGGATAATTGTAACTAGTAGGTCCTCCTACATACGGTTGTTGTTGATCAGGATAAACAGGATTCGATGATGGCTGAGAAACATTTGAATAACCCGGTGGGTTATGAGCATTATAATCTGTGTGATTTTCTTTCCCATAAGGAGTATAAACATGTTTCCCTTGAGGAGGGTAAGAAGTAGATCCTGGAGGTGGATACACATTAGACCCATGGGGAGGATAAGTTTGTTTTCCTTGAGGAATCCAGGTGGTGTTTGGGATGCCGCCCAGATAAGGTTGTCCATAAGATGGTCTGGAAGGAACAGGATTTGATACTCCTCCTTGTGGGTTATGATATGAGTTCCCCCCAATGTGGGATTGTATAAATGTGCCTCCCAAAGAGACTCTCCAGGATTGTGAAGATTTTCTAGCAAACAAAGGTTGCCCCCTACCAGTGGTGGATTAATGACCGAGGTATGACTAGAAAAGGGAGGTTTCCCTCCTAGGGGAACATAAAAAAGGGGTTGTCCCCCAGGAGGGGTAGGCCCGCCATAGAATGGTGGTATTCTAGGAGGGATAGGTCCACTAGATGGTGGTTTCCCTCTAGTCAGTTGTATTTTCCTGGAAAGGGTCTGCATTCTCATGTGTAAAGATGTCTCAGCAGGATCATGCAGAACATGTGGGGCTGTAGAGTGAAAGTTTGTAAAAGTGGGGGTAGGTATTGAAGTGACTTGGGAATGAGTAGAGGTGATGAGTCCAACATTAGGATGGACTTGTGTTGACGTAACAGTAGGGTTAATGACCTGATCGATGGGGTGATTCATAGTTTGGCTGGATGGCCCCATTTCAACAGGACAATCATGAGGATTAAAAGGTTGTCGAATGGATTCAAAATTCTAATAGAGAAAACATCTTGATGAAGTCCTCCATACAGAACAAGCAGGTGTGGGATTTGTATCTACTGCAGTGGTAGTACGAACAGGAGTCCTATACTCATCACCAAAGATTGGTTCTGTGGATCCCATATATGTTTCGGTAAAATATCTCGTAGGTAATTGTGGGACCTCTTCGTCTATGACATTCCCAAGGGATTCTAAATGAATCAAAATTGGTTCGAGAGGGGTTGCCGACACAGATGTAGTGTGAGGAGTGGGATTCTCAATTGTAACCAAAGTGCATTCTTGATTGTCTAATGAAGGAGCAACAACACTCCGAGTATCAGATTGATTTTCTACCTCTCTACGGTAGCTGTCTTCTGGAGGGTTAGGAGGTAAGAGTTGGTAGTCTTCCAGAGGCAACCCTTGTATCCTACGCGATCGAAGAATACCTTTATTATCTACAGGGTCAATTTTGGAGAATAACAATATACGTTGAAAATCTAGGGATAACTAACGAAAATAAACAACATACGATAATAAAATATAGGAATCAAAACCAAGAAAACAAAACTTCTCTTGATGGTTGTACTAGTTGGTGATGAAATCCAACGTTGCATGATCAAGTCAAGAAGGGACTAGGATATGGTGGAACAATTACAATGGCGACCTACTTAATGGACTTTCACCTTGATGCAAGATTCCATGCAGTAATTATGGATTTACCCTCCAAGGAGCCCTAGTGAGTTTGACCAATATATGTTCAAGGTACAGTGAGACTTCCCTTCACCGTCACCTTGTGTAAGTACCTAAAGATTATGGAAACTAAGGACACCAACTCGCAGTCAGCCCCTGGGTGGGCATAGTTTACAGTCTGATTCGAATGTATGGGTAGGATAATAGGTCCAAAATCAACTCGAGAGGCTCCCACACATAATCGTGGGTATACTCTCAAGTGACCCCCAATATACGATCCGACCACTACAAACAGTTGAAACACGGAGGGATAATCTCTGTAACTCTCTCAAATGCGACCTCGTGCATAAACCCTGTGTGAGAGGGGGATCCTAGAAATCCTATACCACAATTGGATTTGACTCTCCCTATCTCAGGATGCTAATGTTTTTTTTGAAAATTTTGGAGAGTTGTACTCACAGCCTAATCCAAAGTGCAAATCCTAGTCTAATGTTGGTGGAAGATCCTAAAAACAAAATGTTCTATATAATTTTTTAATTAGCTTTCATTTTGCAGCTGTTCTTTACTCACAGGGTGTATGGCAATGAAACCGATGGTATTGTGACTCAATTCCCAAAAAAATGCATAAAAGATGATAAACAATCGTTTATTTTAATTAATTCCTATTTAAGGAAAGGAGAAAAGGTTGTTTTCACTATCAAACACTGATATGCAACATCCTCATACAATTGTTTCTCAATCAAATCCAATGTAATGCTAAAAAATTTCAAAAATTCATTCTAATATCCAAACCAATCACTAAAATATGTCCTTTTGCTTATATTTGAATGATAATCAGATGTAAAACTTCTAATGTCAATCAAACTTCAGGATTAAACAATCAGAAGCAAACCTCACACAAACAAAAATACACTCTCGTTGTGAATAAACAAGAAGGACAAAGATAACCAAATTTGAAAACAAGAACCAAAAACATCAAACAAAAGAGAAATGTTGGGAAAATAACCTCAAAGATCAAATGGAAAGGTTCATAGACCTTTGGATTTCCTCACAAAATCTTTCACTCAGTCAGATAAACGAGAAGAAAACAACAAGTTAAATCTAGGTCATCAAAGACAAAGAGTGACTTCCAGGCAAGGAAAGAAAATGTCAAAATTCCAAACAAGAAGAGATCGATTCTCAAAAAACATGGTGTTGAAGGCCAATACCAAGATGAACTGAGAGTATGAGACTCTGAGCAAGTGCAAAAAACAAAAAAATGAACTCATAAATTGAAAACCTTGAGGGCTTTTCACAGAAAAGGGGGCAACTCTGTGGTGTAAGGGTCCCCAGAGCGTTCCAATTGCTTTGTGTAAGACCACCAGGGAGTGTTGGTGCTTTAATAACAAGGGTAGGGGAGCACTCTGCTTCAAAAGTTTAGAAAAATTCCCAGAAACTCAAATTTCCAAATAGACACAGTGAATCAGGGTGATTAAGATGAAAGAAAGAGGAAATCAATCAGATCTAAGAATCAAAAAGACAATATGGAGAAGGTAAAGTGAGTGGGAAAAGGACCAAAAGGATATCTGGGAAAGGAAACAAAAATCAGAGCTCCTCCCTAGTGGAGTCGCCAATTTCTGTTACAGGTGAATCTTCCTGCGGACAAGCGGATTCCCTCTTGGTCTCTAGACTCCTAAGGCCAAGACAAAAAAGTTCTTAACATGGAAACTGACATCCTTTTAGATCTAATCAAGCTAATATATGAAGGAGAATAAGAAATATATGTACCTTGTTAACGACGTTTGTCCTTGCTGAGTCCAGGTTGAGCTTCGATCCTGAGCTCCTTGATAGGTCCTATAGAACAAACAAAGATACAATGGACTTCCTATTCTATTGAGATTATCTCAAATATATATCTATCTACTGAAGACAAACTCAAGTCGAACAAACATAAGTTTGAAAGAAACAAGCCAAGCATTGATATATTGATAAGAACAAGTAAAAGTACTTACAATCCTTTGATGAAGGTGCAACAACTTCTACCAGTTCTCCTTGTCCAACCCCTTTGCTCAAGTAATATACATTGATTTCTTTGATAACATCTCACTTATGATATCATAAGTGTGACATTTCCAATATCTTATGTTCATACCACTTATAGGATCATAAGTTTGGTATCAATCTCTAGTCTCCACTGTACCTTTCACCATGAGAAGGCCTCCTAATATAACCTTGGAGAGGCCCAACCACTTGATATATATTTGGGATAAGTTGAGGATTCCTCTCCTTTAGTTGAGGATCTTCCCTAATATCATGCCTTGACCTTCTATTTTAATCCAACCACCTTCAGAAATTCAGGGATTCTTCTCTGTTTTAGCTCAACAAACAAAAAAATCACTCAAAAAAGGTAGTGCTCCCCCAAAAGGGTGCACATAGTGCTCAAACACTCCCCCAAATGGATTTCTAGCACTCCCTAATAGTGGGTAGGGGAGTGGTCCTCTCCAAAATCCATTTTTGAGTGGTTCTTTCAGTGGCAAAAGGCTTGTACTCCTTGTCAACTGATTTTTCTTCTTCAAAACTAGTCTTTGAGGTGTCTTAAGTGTCCTTATGATGTTGTTAGAGGAACGACATAGGCAGGATGGAAGTATCTTGTTTGTGACACTTGTGGTCAATATGCGACACTTGTAGACAAAATGTGACACCTGCAACACTATTGAAGTGAGTAATTTTGATGTGTAACAATCATTCTCCACAAGTTTGTCCAAAAATATCCAAGGAATCGAGTATCTCGATCTAAGATGATGGATGTGTGTAATCCAAAGTGAACCCAAACATACTGAAATAAGAGATTAATAGTTTGCTCAACATTGATCTTCTTTTTACATGGCATCAAGATACACATGTTGCTAAACCTATCCACTACTACATACAAATAGTCATGACCCATTTTCGACATTGGTAAACCCCCTACAAAATCCATGGAGCTACTCTCCCATGGATGGGATGGAATATGAAGTGGTGAGTATAGCCCCAATTTTCTATTAATGGGCTTACAAGTAGAACACATCACACACCCCTTTACATATTTAGTTACAATTTCTTTCATCTGAGGCCAACAAAAAAACCTTTGCAAATGAGCCATAGTTTTTCCTACCCTAAAATGCCCAGACACAAGAGAAGTGTGAGATTCTCGTATTACATGGACTCATTTACCTGTAGGAATACATAGCTTTCCACGATGGTAGAGAAGTTTTCCATGCATACAATAGTTCTCTACCTATGCACCATGGGTTAGCTTTTTAAATACCTCTTTAAAATGTTCATCAATAGCATATTGTTCCACATATCTATCATAAGATAAAGAAGCATTCTTCAAAATAATAGAAGAAACAATAGGAGGTCTATAAATCATATCAACTACCTTGTTACTTGTACTCTTTTTGTATTTGATTACCAAATGAAACTTTTGAAGAAAACCCATCCACCTATAATGCCAAGATTGTTGCATCTTGGTTTGTGCTTGGAGATAATGTAAGCGTTGATGATCTATATGTATGATTGTTTCCTTCCCTAACAAGTGGTGATTCCATTTCTTTACACTTTGAACTAATGCATACAACTCTTTATCATATGTAGGATAGTTAACAACAACTTGGTTAAAAATTTCAGAGTGGTAACAGATAGGATTTCGATATTGCATCAATACTGCACCCATGGCGTATCTGCTGGAATTTGTCTCGATCTCGAACAGCTGTTGAAGATTCGAAAATGCTAATATGGGTGCAGTACTTATCTTTTACTTCAAAGTGTAAAAGGATTTTTGTTTTTTTCCTCCCCACCGAAAAGTGTTCTTCACACTGGTTAAGGCACGCAAAGGGGCTGCAATGAAATATAAATTTTCTATGAATCTCCTTCAATACTGAAATGCACCCAAGAAGCTTCATACTTCGGTTATAGTTGTGGGATCAGGACAATTTACAATTACATCAATCTTGGAAGGATCAATTTTCAATTGTCCTCCTCCAACAATATGCCCTAAGTACACTAGTGCAGTCTTTCCAAATTCACATTTGGACAAATTTACATACAACTTTTCCCTTTGCAAAGTATCCAATACTTTCTTTACATGTCATACATGTTCATCCCAAGTCCCACTAAATATAAGAATTTCATCTAAATACACAATTACAAAATCATCTAGAAATTGCCTTAATATATCTTTCATCACACGCATGAAGGTTGTCGGAGCATTACATATCCCAAATGACATAACTAACCACTCAAATAATCCTTGTTTGGTTTTAAAGGCAATTTTCCATGCATCCTATTCTGCAACCCTGATCTGATGGTATCCACTATGCAAATCCAACTTATTTAAATAAACAACATTCTTTAATTGATCAAATAAATCATCTATACGAGGAAGAGGGTATCGATTTTTCACCGTGATTTTATTTAAGGCTCAGTAATCAACACACATTCACCATGTGCCATCCTTCTTTGGCACCATCACGATCAAAGAAAGACAAGGAGATGAACTAGGCCTGATGACCCCTTGATCCAATAAGCCTTATACCTTCTTTTTTATTTCTGTCATCTCTACACATTCTGTACATGCCCACATTATGAAGAGGAGAATCTTGTTGAAGATGTATTTCATGTTGGATTTCCCTCTTAGGAGGTTATCCATATGGTTCCTGAAAGATTTCATCATACTTATAAACAATATCAATTAATTATTTCTTATGAGAAAGATCACATCCTTGGAAGGCGTCAAATGTTTCAACATCCTTTTCTCTTACGACCATGAATACAAATCTCTTATTAGTGTTTATGTGTCTCTTCATTTGTCCTGGACTAAAAATTGTTGTGTTTAACTTCATGCTGTGGGATCCAACAATATATTCCACTCCTCCTTTAGTAAGATGATATTTATTCTCATGAAGAAATAAGATTCCTTTTCTATAATAAAGATAAGGAATCCCTATCACTATGGCACATATATCAAGTGATACAACATCCAAATCCACTTCATCAATTAACTTTGATGCAATAGCAAATCTGACCCTACACTACTTAGTGACATTAAGTTTCTATTTATCACATACCCAACCAAGAGGATAAGGCTTTGGATGTGGTTTACTTTCAAGACCCATCTTTTTGACAAGTGCTTCAGATATCAAGTTTACCTGGGAACCCTGATCAAACAATGTATCTATCTTAGTGTGCTTAGGTACAACTCTTATATGAAATAATTCATTCATGTTTCTTTCATAATCATGATATTCAATATTGGAATTTGAACTAGAATGAAGGGAATCTTTACCTTGTACTCCAACTGTTGTGATATTTTCCTCATCTCCCAAATCAGAACCAAGATGTTGTTTCATTGTAGCAACAGTCTTTGTCTTCCCCTTTCCACTGAATTGTTTCAGTCTTTTCTCTGGATGTAATTTCCAACAATGTTCATCATCATGAACATTCTTCTTGCAATGAGTGCAAGATGGATTTCCTTCTTGCCTCATTACAATGGTGGTCTTTTTGTCCTTCCTTTGAAACTTTCCTTTAAATTGCTTATGTGGGAATTTGGAAGGTTTCTTTGTGGGATCTTCTTGAACATGCTTTCCCCTATTCTCAAGGTGAGTGGCTTGCACACAAACTTCATCAAGAATGGTGTGTTTAAACAATAGTAAAGTATGATGAATATAACTGTGAAGTGCGCCAATATACTTCATTAAAGTTTCATAAGAATCTAAATGAATGTTTAATGAAAGAGATTTATTCCTAAATTTTTCTGTAAAACTTTGTATAGTTTGACCTTTACTTTGTCTTAAAGTTTTCCATTCCATCATTGCTTTATGTAAATAACCCAATGGGTAAAATTGCTTCCTTATTGCTGATTTAAATTCCAACCATGAGGAAAGAAGATTACCACACTTACTTATATCCTGAAGTTTTCTCTCCCATCATATGAGAGTAGTGCCTTCCAACTGAAGAGGGGTCAATTACACTTTAACTTCATCTTCATCAATCTATTGAACATGAAAATATACGTCAACCTGTCGGATTATCTATCTTTTCAGGATTAACATCTCCATTAAACATAGTTAAATCAAATTTTACATCAAGATTTAATAATGGTTTCTTAAAATAAGCTTTATGGTTTGAATAATGAGAATGATCAAAGGAAGAATAGATAGAACTCGATGGTAAAGATGGAGGCTCGGGAGGGTCTCCTCCTACCCCTTGATTCACTGAATCATTTTCATCCACTAGTGATTCCTTTTTCTTCCCTTTCTTTGTCATTCTATTCTCGTAATCTACATACATTTTCTCGACCATATCTGAAATGCGATAGAATAACATATGGAAGTTTTTCTCCTATTCATCACGCTTGTCCTCTTCATCCATTTTATTCCTTTGAGATGCACAACCAACTTCAGGGTTGAAAGTCTTAAGTGTTCCTTCACTTTGTTTATGCTTGGCCCTAGTACGCATTCACACTCGACAATTCAAGTCAAAGATGATTGTTCTGATACCAACATGATGCGAGATCTTTTCATCAATGTGACTTATTAAAGAATTGTATTAAATGAGTATAAACTAAAATGCACCATAAAGAAGGAAAGGTCAATAATAAATAGACATAAGGATCAGATATGAATACAAAAACTTGATAACAGAGTTTGTCCCTAGTGGAATACGTCCCCGGGTACTGCTCTCAAATGGGTAGGCCTTTTTATTAACTCAGCAAAAGAATTTGGAAAAATACATAAGTATACCTCATTATGGAGTTAAGCTACAAAATATTTTCTTAGATTAGAAAACAAACAACACCACTAAATTTGTGGCATTGAATTACCCAAAAACATCTGTCTCCATGCCTCAATCTGAGTCTGGCACTTTCAGGCCCAAGAGAAATTTTGTCTCAGTTTTCGTGCCTACAACTTGTAATAAATTAACAAAATCTGTCTCGAAATTCATTTGTAACCATATTGTCGGGTGCATTGGTCCTTCCCCTCGTGCACTGGCAGAAAATAAAAAATAAAAAAAAAAGGTCGTGGATTAACCAACGGGACCATTCGGTCCAACAATTGGCAGAGGCAATTTAAAGACTGTTTGTTGGGGAGGTCCCAGGGTCAAACCCGTGGGCCTTCCCTTTTAATACATTGTTTGTCATATTTATATTACCAACATATAAACCGTGGGATCCTTGCTAACTCTGGAAATGGCATTAGATTTGGTGGTAAGTGGTTTCAACCAGCCAGATATGGCGGGATAACTATTTAAATATGGGGTATTGGGGATTGGCGCCATCAAACCCTACCTTTTTTTTTAATTTAGGTTGCTAGACCTTGCTATGCATTTGCTTGATGCCATGTGGCATCCCATGACTGGTCCACATGGTGCCCTTTTATTGGCCCACGTCACAACACTACACAGTCATGCCACGTCATCCCTGTGGCATCATCTTGTCATGTCACCTACTGGGTAACTATATGGATTTCCACGTGGCTTTATAGACTACCACGTGACACTTTTCCATTGGTCCACGGACTGACCAGAAAACGCCAAAAATGAGTGACATGTGGCAACCTCTGGTGTTTCCACATCATCATGTTGACATTATCATGATACATGTCGCCCTCTACATGTTCCACTTACCCTATACATATGTTGATGTCATTTGTACTAATGATGACATCAACAGTACGGATGTTGACTCATCCTTGTTGACTGGGCTAGGTTGACCAAAACTTTGACCGCGAATATCTTTTGATCTGTAACTCTATTTGATGAGTCATTTACTCCATTGGAAATCTTGCGACTCACTCTTCGTGATTATGTCAATTTCACTGAGTTTTGAGGACTTTGATTTTTTTCCTTTTCTCTATCTGTTGAGGCCATTTTGAGCTTCTTGAGGTGATTCTGTGAATTCTGAGTTATCCTCAGACTTCTTTGGATCCTTTTTGGATCAAACCTCCCCACTGAGATCTTTTTGTACCACCAAAATATTTATCAATCAACAGATAAGTGAGGGAAGAGTTCGCTCATCGTGTCCTTCTCAATCCACTTTGCTTTGCTTGGATGTGTGCCCTTTAAGCCCACTCGAAGATAATCAACATCACCCCTGTGTGAATTCCTTGTCCTTCTATCCAAGATGATATCTTCCTTCAAATTTTCCAAGTACTTAGAAGCAAACTCATCAACTGAAGGTATCGAAACTTCCTCACCCTGATCCATGATCATGGGAGGCTCAAAAAGTTTCAAGTTTTCCACATTTACAACTAAGTAGATCTGCATATAAGGTGGAATATCTAAACGAAAAGCATTAGTTCCACTTTTCTCCAAAATATTGAAGGGTCCATATCAGATAGGATTGAGTTTCTTGCCTTCACCCTTCAACCGCTCCTTACTTATGTGAATGCATACCTGGTCTCCAGCCTAGAACTGATGATCAACCATGTGTTTTTCATGTCGAGCTTTATATTGTGCTTAAATCTTCTCCAATTGTTCCTTGACTTCTTGGTGTACTTGTTGGATCCTTTGAATGAACTTGCAGGCCCTGTCTTCATTTCTTTCTTCATTGGAATCAACATCTTTCCCATATATCAAGTCCAAAGGGACCTTAGGAAAATATCCAAAATATGTCTCATATGGAGACCACTAAGTGGAGGAATGTAAGGATCGATTGTAAGAATGTTGTACATAGGGTATTTTCTCACCCTACAACTTGGGATGCTTTCTGTAGTAGCCTCGAAGAAAAAGTGCCACTGTTTGGTTAACAACCTTTGTTTGTCCGTCAGTTTGTGGATGGAAAGCAGTGCTCCTCTTCAACTTGTTGTCCATCATTGTTAAAGGTAAATCCTCCTGCGGACAAGAGGATTCCCTCTTGGTCTCTAGAATCCTAAGGCCAAGACAAAAAATTTCTTAACATGGACACTGACATCCTTTTATATCTAATCAAGCTAATATACGAAGGAGAAGAAGAAATATTTGTACCTTGTTAACGACGTTTGTCCTTGCAAAGTCTAGACCGAGCTCCGATCCTGAGCTCCCTAATAGGTCCTGTCTCACAAACAAAGATACAATGGACTTCCTATTCTATTGATATTAGCTCAAATATAGATCTATCTACTAAAGACAAACTCATGTAGAACAAACATAAGTTTGAAAGAAACAGGACAAGCATTGATATATTGATAAGAACAAGTAAAAGTACTTACAATCCTTTGATGAAGGTGCAACAACTTCTTCAAGTTCTCCTTGTCTAACCCCTTTTCTCAAGAAATCTACACTGATTGATTTTATAACATATCACTTATGAGATCATAAGTGTCACATCTCCAATCTCTTTTGTTCATACCACTTATAGGATCATAAGTTTGGTATCAATCTCTAGTCTCCATTGTACCTTTCAGCATGAGAAGGCCTCCTTATATAACCTTGGACAGGCCCAACCACTTGAGATATATTTGGGATAAGTTGAGGATTCCTCTCCTTCAGTTGAGTATATTCCCTAAGATCATGCCTTGACCTTCTATTCGAATCTAACCAGCTTCAAAAATTGAGGGATTCTTCCCTGTTTTAGCTCAACAAACCAAAAACTCGCTCAGAAAAGGTAGCGCTTCACCAAAAGGGTGTACAGAGCGCTCAAACACTCCCCCAAAGAGGCTCAGGGAGCACTAGCACTCCTTGATAGTGGGTAGGGGAGCACTCCTCTCCAAAATCCATTTTTGAGTGGTTCTTTTAGTGGCAAAAGGCTTGTACTCCTTGTCAACTGATTTTTCTTCTTCAAAACTAGTCTTTGAGGTGTCTTAAGTGTCCTTATGATATCATTAGTGGCACAACATAGGCAATATGGAAGTATCTTGTTTGTGACAGTTGTGACACTTTTGGTCAATATGTGACACTTGTGAACAAGATGCGACACTTACAACACTTGTAATGACGACACTTGCAACACTATTGAAGTGAGTAATTTTGATGTGTACCAAATTTCCTCCCAAAGTATGAAGTTAGAAGACAATGATGACTGAAGTAATTTGTATACTTTTTCGAGAAAGGGTATGGACGTAGAGAGGCTAGAAAAAGCTGCACACAACCATCAAACAAATATTATGACATGTTTCAAACCCAAGGCAGGCATACTTATGCTTGAGTGATAAAGAATTTTTAGGTATGGCTGCCATAAAATACACTGTGGATCCATAATTATATTGATAAAAAGTATAGCCACTTAAGATACAATGTGGATCTATACTCTTATGACTTGAACTGATCGTAGCAATGAAGAATACACAGTGAATATACGAGATGACAAGACATAGCGACAACCAATACAAAGTGGATCTATGTAACAGTATATGTGTCATAGTTCAAAAGAACTCCTTCACAACCTGGGCAAAGTATGCATAAGAGTGAAAACTCAACCCAGGGTCTTCTTATGAATCCCGATGTAGTATGAATCTAACCATGTGAACAGATGTCCTGATGTCGAACATGGTAGAAACCACTTGATTATCGGTCAATGAGGTAAACCATTAACAAGCACGAGAGAGATCACCATTGATGTCAATGATTCCCAAGGTACTCTAGTACATTCCGATGAATATGAATAGATAATATGAAGTTGAACATTCATGGAATCATGCGATCAGAGGTCAATGAAGTAAACCCACTGTCGGACAAGAGGAGGCCTTCCATTGAGGCATGCAGGTCCCAAGGTACTAACTGGTTTCTAAATCTAGTTCCTAGATAATGTGTTGAAGTCGAAAGGAATAGACTTGTCGAGGGAGGGAATTGATGTATCCCCCATCAACGACATGAAACTGACATAGAGATGTAATTGGTAGATTGAATGAACATGGACTGAAACGGGTATTGGAATAGGATATTTGCAATGGCTGACTCTTGAGGAAGATACTTCCCTTGAACACTGAGGCACAACAACAAAAACCTGACATGGACCAAAACTTGATGATGCATTGGATTCTGTGACTTTCGTTAGGTGACCCAAAGAAGTAAAATAAACTCAGAGGATTGGCTCAGTGCAGAGGTTCAATGGATTAAAATGTGTGAAAAGACAAAGTGTCATGTTCAAGGGTGATCGTAAGAGTTACTAGTAGTGTTCTCAAAAACTGATTGGCTTGCTTCTTTCAATTTACCCCCCATCCAGATAGACGAGTACCTATTTTTAATTTAACGAGCTCAAGGAGGGTAACACATGCTCGATATGACTCACCTTCAGTAAGTCCATCTTCCTTTGTTTAACAAACTGGAAGAAGTAAAGGTTCGATCCCGTATGGGCCCTTCAATGTATGATTGTTTAACAAGTCCAGAGAAGGTAAACTTGGTGGTTTTTCATATTTAGAGAGTCTGAAAACAGGTTAAAGACGACTCCAATGTTTTCCTTTTTTGTAATGTTAGTCTTGTGAGGCCAAAAAAGAGATAAATTATCACTTGAAAGACGCCCTTTCAAACCTTTTAACGAGTGGGAAAGGAAGCAAGATCACTCGACAATCTTTTTACGTTTAGAGAGTATGAAAAGAGCTTAAAGACGACTCCAAGGGGTTCATTTTTTCATTTATCCATGTGGGTCTAAAAAAAGAAATAAAAGTTTACCCGGATGCATTCTCATGTATTTACGAGCATGAGAAAAACCAAACACTACGCTCGGTATGCCCCCATCTTGAAATCTTGTGGTTTAACTCCTGAATGATCATCAAAGGCTGGAGACATGACCTCCAAGCTTCATTTCATTCACCGACTTTGAGGTTGTCACCAATTTCTCTACTAGATGGAGAAAAAGGATAAGAGTGGATGAAAAGAAGGTTCAAAAGAGGTGATTTTTTCATTTTTTTAACGAGATTGACATAGGAAAAGAACTATTCTCAGGGCTCCAGGTTCAATCCCTAGATTATTGTTTCATTTTTTAACGAGCTTGCTACAAAGAAGAAAAAATGTGCTCATGACCTCTATTTCATTTTTTAATGAGCTTGCTACAGAGAAGAGAAATTGTGCTCGTGGCTTCTCGTTGATCATGGCTTCCAAGAGAATAATGCTCTGGAAGGACACCATGTCAAGGGACAAAACTTGGTCATGTCTTCCAAGAGATCTTCACTGGATGGAAGAAAAACACTCTGGAAGGAACACATGTCAAGGGTCACGATAGGGGTAAAGAGATCAAGCTCCAATAGCCTTACCAAAGAGATCACCATGTCAATTACCATATCCAAATCATCGAAAGTTGAAGTCATGGGAGATGATGGAAAATCAGCATCAGGAGGGGAGATAGAGTGTATATCTTCCCGAATTTCTTCATGAGGGGGAATAAAAGAGGATCGATGATGGTTATCATCCCGAGGTAGCTCTTCAATGCTAATCATTTCCAGAATAGATTTATTAGAAGGGAAAATTGGGGAAATGTAGTCAATCGCAGACAATAAGGAACTTAGCCATGATGGCATTGAGTAATTGTCAGGTGCCAATAGATGTTGGTCATGTGAAGAGGGAGAAGTAGATTGGACATAAACGTATGATGTTTCGACTGGACTAAGTGGCACGCTTTCACCTAGTGCATCGAATTCCAACGGACTAGGTACAATCCAAGGGTCAGATGATTCCAAAGATTGATAAGCCGTGGTCGAAATCATATAGATGGTGGAAATATGATGTGTAGTCAGTGGAAGTGGTGTAGGGAAGGTACCCATGAATCTTTCAGCAAGCCAACACCAACACTTTTATATGTGATATTAGGGTCTCCCAAGAAAGGAATGTTGTTGGTAGCGGGAGCACGAGCATCGGTTATGCATAAATCTAACTGATCAACAATGACAATTTTGCCCTGATGAGGAAATTGTACACATTGAAACACTGATGAGGAAACAACTGTCATAGCATAAAACAAACTTCTTCCAAGTAATAAGTTGTAATCGAGGGGAGCATCGACCACCTCGAAATCAACAGTGATGGTTTTTCCACCCAACTGGATGGGAAGGGACTGTAAAATCCCATGGGGATGAAAACCTTACCCATTGAATGTGCGTAACATAATTGGGGATTTTTTAAGTGCGGGTGATTTTAAACTTTTCCAACATGCTAAAGACATGACACAAGTAGAAGCTCCCTCATCCAAGATGGTTTGGTGAATTTGTTGATTGTGAACAACAACATCAATTTGGAAAGCAATTTGGTGGGAGAGTCGAGATGTATAATTATCCAGGTTAAACATGATATTGTTGGATAACTCAAGATCAACAACGCCAATAGTAGCTAAGAGCGTTCTACATTAACTAGGGCAGTGATGTATAACTTCTAACACAGACATAGCACACGGTGCTTGAGCCAAATCTTAATTTTGGGCAACACGTGAACTAGGATTAAAGGTAGATTTGTGGATAGTTCTCTTAGGAGGGCGTAAGATAGAGTCAAACGTAGGTTTCACAATCTGAAGTGGTCTAGATGGAGGACTAATGGAAGATGATGATGGATTCGATAAAGTACCGGTATTGTTAGTGAATTTTCCTTTGTCAGGTTTAAATTGTGTGTCATGTGTATTAGAGAGAGTGGTCAAATTAATCCCATTAAACATATAAATATGTGCACTTGTCGAGGCTTCATCATGAGGATGGCTAGAACTGCCCCCAGGAGAGGGGGTTTGAGAAACCCTGGATTGCTATTGTGGAAAAGGTTGAGTAAGCACAACGGGTTGTGAATTTCCTTGGAAAATTTTGGCCACTTCATCGCAATGTGGACAGTGTCAAGTGTAGTGATCATCACCACAAATGATACACGGGAATTTCATTTTCTGTTATGGTTTATTTTTGGTAGCAGGTGTTTGAGCTTGATTTTTTGGTTGTTATTTGTTATTAGTATTTTTTTATTTATTTTTTTCCTTCTTCTTACCTTCGGATTGTTGTGAACGGGAATATTGAACTACATTCACCTCAAAAATCTGAGTTTGGGGGGAGGTAGAGGAAAGTGTGGTTGATTGAGAAGTAGATTGAGTTTTTACGGAACCGATAACACTGTCCGCATGAGATGAGGATGACGGCTTGGATGGATTGGTATTAGCTCGAGAAACATTCAGAAGCAACTCATAAAAAGTACCATATTGTGAATAAACCAAATCTAAGTAATGAGCATGAGCAATGGTTTCTTCCTCGGTGATTGTGCCACCCATAGCGACACCACGAGCAATCGAGGGTAAAAGCGATTTAGTAAACCACTCCGCCAATAATATGTCAGGAAGGATTGCCTTGATCATCCTTCGTCATTGTCTCCACTCATGAATATGGTCAGAGATACGCACAGATTCAGTTTGACAAAGGGAGGTCAAGAGTTCAGTACCTGTCTCGTAGCAAATAGGTAGTTGAAAGTGTTTGAGAAAAGACATGGCAAGGGAGTTGAAATCATGAAAAGTAGCACGCGGTAGTTCAATATACCACTTTGTTGTAGAGCTCGTAAGTGTTCACTGGAAAAGACACAAATGTATAGAATCATCCATGAGGGAGTTTGATGAACACCACAAATGGAAATTCATCACATGGTTATTTGGATCTTCTCCACATTTTCCGTCAAATTTCAGAATATCAGAAGGAAGTTTAGATGGAATAATTGGCCAAACTGATGAATGAAAAATAGGATCATTGGTTAATCGAGACAAGTCTAGGCGATCCAGAGTCGCAAGGAAAGGTAATTGTTGGTTAATTTGTGGATGACACTGGTGTGGCATAGCAACACCAGTAGGACCATAAATTGGATTAGGTGGATAATTGTAACCAGTAGGTCCTCCTACATACAGTTGTTGCTGACCAAGATAAACAAGATTTGATGATGGCTGAGAAACATTTGCATAACTCGGTGGGTTCTGAGCATTATAAGCTGGGTGATTTTCTTTCCCATAAGGAGTATAAACATGTTTCCCTTGAGGAGGGTAAGAAGTAGATCCTGAAGTCAGTTACACATTAGACCCGTGGGGAGGATAAGGTTGTTGTCCTTGAGGACTCCAGGTGGTGTTTGAGATGCTGCCCAGATAAGGTTTTCCATAAGATGGTCCGGAAAGAACGAGATTTGATACTCCTCCTTATGGGTTATGATATGAGTGACCCCCAACATGGGGTTGGGTAAATGTTCCTCCCGAACATACTCCCGAATATTGTGAAGGGTTTCCAGCAAAAAAAGGTTGCCCCCCTACCAGCGGTGGATTAATGATCGGGGTATGACTGACAGAAGGAGGTTTCCCTCCTGGAGGAACATAAAAAAAGGGTTGTCCCCTGGGAGGGGTAGGCCCACCATAGAATGGTGGTATTATAGGAGGGATAAGTTTTCTAGATGGTGGTTTCCCTCCATTCGGTTGTATTTTTATGGCAAGGGTCTACATTCTCTGGTGTAAAGATGTCCCAGTAGGATCGTGTGGAACATGTGGTGTTGTACAGTGAAAGTTTGTAAAAGTGGGGGTAGGGATCGAAGTGCCTTGGGAATGAGTAGAGGTGATGAGTCTAGCATTAGGATGGACTTGTGCTGACGTAATAGTAGTGTTAATGACCTGATCGATGGGGTAATTCATAGTTTGGCTGGATGGCCCTGTTTCAACAGGAGGGTCATGAGGATTAAAGGTTTATCGAATGGATTCAAAATTCTCATAGAGATTGCATCCTGATGAAGTCCTCCATACAGAATGAGTAGGTGTGGGATTTTTATCTACTGCAGTGGTAGTACGAAAAGGAGTCCTATACTCATCACCAAATATTGGTTCTCTGGATCCCATATATGTTTCAGTAAAAGCTCTCATAGGTAATTGTGGGACCTCTTCGTCTATGACGTTCCCAAGGGATTCTAAACAAAGCAAAAGTGGTTCGGGAGGGGTTTCTGACACAGATGTAGTGCGAGGAGTAGGATTCTCAACTATAACCAAAGATCCTTCTTGATTGTCTAATGGAGGAGCAACAACACTCTCAGCATTAGATTGATTTTCTACCTCTCCATGGTAGTTGTCTTCTGAAGGGTTAGGAGGTAAGGGTTGGTAGCCTTACGGAGGAATCCCTTGTATCCTACGTGATTGACGAATACCTTTATTGTCTACAGGCTCAATTTTGGAGAATAACAATACATGCTGAAAATCTAGGGATAACTAACGAAAAGAAACAACATATGCTAATAAAATCTAGGAATCAAAACCAAGCAAACAAAAATTCTCTCGATGATCATACTAGTTGGTAATGGAATCCAATGTTGCATGATCAAATCAAGAAGGGGCTATGATATGGTGGAACAGTTACAATGGTGACCTGCTTAATAGACTATCACCTTGGTGCAAGCTTCCACACAGTAATTGTGGATTTACCCTCCAAGGAGCCCGAGTGAGTTTGACCAATGTCTGTTCTAGGTACAGTGAGACTTCCCTTCATTGACACCTTGTGTATGTACCTAAAGATTATGGAAACTAAGGACACCAACTCGCAGTCAGCCCCTGGGCGGGTACAGTCAATAGTCCAATCCGAATGTATGGGTAGGATAACAAGTCCAAAATCAACTCGAGAGGCTCCCACACATAATCGTGGGTATACCCTCAAGTGACCCCCAATATACGATCCAACCACTACAAGTAGTTGAAACATGGAGGGATAATCTTTGTAACTCTCCTGAATGTGACCTCGTGCATAACCCCTATGTGAGAGGGGGATCCCTAAAAGCCTATACGACAATTGGATTTGACTCTCCCTATCTCAGGATGCTAATTTTTTTTTTGAAAACTTTGGAGAGTTGTACTCACAGCCTAATCCAAAGTGCTAATCCTATTATAATGTTAGTGGAAGATCCTAAAAACAAAATGTTCTAGATAATTTTTTAATTAGCGTTCATTTTGCAGTTGTTCTTTACTCACAGGGTGTATGAAAATGAAACTGATGGTATTGTGACTCAATTCCCAAAAAAATGCATAAAAGATGATAAACAATTATTTCTTTTAATTAATGCGTATTTAAGGAAAAGAGAAAAGGTTTTTTTCACTATCAAACACTGATATGCAACATCGTCATACAATTGTTTCTCAATCAAATCCAATGTAATGCTAAAAAATTTCAAAAATGCCTTTTAATATCCAAACCAATCACTAAAATATGTCCTTTTTCTTATATGTGAATGATAATCAGATGTAAAACTTCTAATGTCAATCAAACTTCAGGATTAAACAATCAGAAGAAAACCTCACACAAACAAAAATACACTCTCGTTGTGAATAAACAAGAAGGACAAAGATAACCAAATTTGTAAACAAGAACCAAAAACCTCAAACAAAAGGGAAATGATGGAAAACTGACCTCAAAGATCAAATGGAAAGGTTCACAGACCTTTGGATTTCCTCACAAAATCTTTCACTCAGTCAGATAAACGAGAAGAAAACAACAAGTTAACTCTAGGTCAACAAAGACAAAGAGTGACTTCAAGGCAAGGAAAGAAAATGTCAAATTTCCAAACAAGAAGAGATCAATTCTCAGAAAACATGGTGTTGAAGGCCAATACCAAGATGAACTGAGAGTATGAGACTCTAAGCAAGTGCAAAAAACAAAAAACTGAACTGAGAAATTTAAAACCTAAAGGGTTTTTAATGAAAAAGGGGGTAGTGCTCTGGTGTAAGGGGCCCCAGAGCATTCCAACGCTTTGTGTAAGATCACTAGGGAGCATTGGTGCTTTGATAACAAGGGCAGGGGGAGACCTCGGCTTCAAAAGTTAAGAAAAATGCCCAAAAACTCAAATTTCCAAACAGACTCAGTCAATCAAGGTGAATAAGATGAAAGAAAGAGGCAATCAATCAGATCTAGGAATAAAAAATACATTATGGAGAAGGTAAAGTGAGTGGAAAAAGGACCAAAACAATATCTGGGAAAGGAAAAAAAAATCAGAGCTCCTCCCCAGTGGAATCACCAATTTCTGTAACAGGTGAATACTCCTGCGGACAAGCGGATTCCCTCTTGGTCTCTAGACTCCTAAGGCCAAGACAGAAAAGTTCTTAACATGGAAACTAACATCCTTTTAGATCTAATCAAGTTAATATACAAAGGAGAATAAGAAATATATGTACCTTGTTAATGACATTTGTTCTTGTAAAGTCCAGGTTGAGATCTAATCCTAAGCTCCTTGATAGGTCCTATAGAACAAACAAAGATACAATGGACTTCCTATTCTACCAAGATTAGCTCAAATATATATCTATCTACTGAATACAAACTCAAGTAGAACAAACATAAGTTTGAAAGAAATAGGCCAAGCATTAATATATTGATAAGAACAAGTAAAAGTACTTACAATCCTTTGATGAAGGTGCAACAACTTCTTCCAGTTATCCTTGTCCAACCCCTTTGCTCAAGTAATCTACACTGATTGTTTTGATAACATCTCACTTATGAGATCATAAGTGTCACATCTCCAATCTCTTCTATTCATATCACTTATAGGATCATAAGTTTGGTACCAATCTCTAGTCTCCACTGTACCTTTCACCATGAGAAGGCCTCCTTATATAACCTTGGAGAGGACCAACCACTTGAGAGATCTTTGGGATAAGTTGAGGATTCCTCTCCTTCATTTGAGGATCTTCCCTAAGATGATTCCTTGACCTTCTATTCGAATCCAACCACCTTCAGAAATTGAGGGATTCTTCTCTGTTTTAGCTCAACAAACCAAAAACTCGCTTAGAAAAGGAAGTGCTCCCCCAAAAGGGTGCACAGAGCACTCAAACACTCCCTCAAAGAGGCTCAGGGAGCACTGGCACTCCCTGATAGTGTGTAGGGGAGCGGTTCTCTCCAAAATCCATTTTTAAGTGGCTCTTTCATTGGCAAAAGTCTTGTACTCCTTGTTAACTGATTTTTCTTCTTCAAAACTAGTCTTTGAGGTGTCTTAAGTGTTCTTATGATGTCGTTAGAGGCACGACATAGGAAATATGGCAGTATCTTGTTTGTGACACTTGTGGTCAATATGCAACACTTGCAGACAAGATGTGACACTTACAACACTTGTAATCACGACACTTGCAACACTATTGAAGTGAGTAATTTTGATGTGTAACAATCATTCTCCACAAGTTTGTCCAAAAATATCCAAGGAATTGAGTATCTCGATCTGAGATGATGGATGTGTGTAATCCAAATTGAACCCAAACATACTGAAAGAAGAGATTAGCAGTCTTCTCAACATTGATCTTCTTTTTACATGGCATCAAGATACACATGTTGCTAAACCTA
>CBVK0100591641.1:0-16251 GCA_900067695.1 Picea abies | reverse complement strand
ATGGCTAGTCATTCCCAAGACAACCCACACACATTGAGTACTCCTAAAACAAGTAACTCACCCCAACACGAGTAAGAACACATGTTCCTAGACATACCTTATGATCTTCCTCAAGAGGAATTGAATCAATTCAGAAGAATTAAAATATCATACAGTCAACAGATCGGTACGTTGTGTTTAGCTTCGATACTTCCTCGAAGAAAACAAGTAAGTAGGGAAGTTTTCGATACCCCCGACTAGGTTTTTGTGCACACGGTAGAATACCTAATAGATTTCTCTCTCACCAAAACTGAAAATCCTCTTAATCTAATCCATGAAACGCCAGTTGACAACATCTTTGAGCTGGATGATTTTTTGGAAGAAGAAGGGTTTAACTCAGAACATTTAGTTTTAGGATATGAAGATATGGAATATCATAATGACCATGATGAAGAGAGGGGAAACCCACCACAAAAAAATCAGCCTTGGTTGGCCAGAGATTCTTTGGCCATCCCTAGATAAGAACATAACCTTCCCTGACATCCAGAGAAGTTACTTCCTAAATTTGACCCCGAAACCTCAGGATTTCCTAAAGACCATATCAAGAAATTCATACTACCTATCAGACTTATGAATGTCCAACATGAAGATGTAGTTTGCAGGATTTCCCATACACTTTTGAGAATTCATCTTCCACATGGTATTTTAACTTACCTGTAGGATCCATAACTAGTTGGACGAAGTTTCAAAAGGATTTCCTAGATAAATTTGCTAGTTGGACGAAGTTTCAAAAGGATTTCCTAGATAAATTTGCAGAAGAAACTACTATAGGATCTTTCATGGCTAAGTTGTTCACCGCCACCATGAGCTCCAAGGAAAGGGTCAAAAACTTTAATCAAATATTTACCACCATCTTAAACAAATTCCATCTCGAAGATAAACCTACTCAGGAATTGCAAATCAAATTATATGATGATGCTCTCCCAACTTCTATTTCCATGTTTGTGAAGAGGGTTGCGAAACGAACCATGGATAAGAATTTTGAAGAAGCCAAAATGATAGAGTTCGAAATGAAAGGATGCAAATAAATTTAGGTCTCCCTAGTTAAGAAATAAGCTCAACCAACTCCCCGGAGAGGGATATTGCTTACTAGACCCCCAGGGAAACAAGCAAAACAAGCTCCTAAAAAGGGAATGGGAGACATAGAGGACCTACAATGCATGGTCAAAAATCTATCAAATGAAATCATAGACATGAAGAGAAGTGTAGGGGAGGGAAACCAAGTCCAGGGGCCCTATAAGCCTTTGTTTAAAATTAATCCACCGGTCAAAGAAATTGAACTTCTCCCATCGAACTTAAACATCGATATGGGAAATGTAGCTTCTGACTCTTTATAAACTTATCACCAAGAGAACCACTTTGAAAGAGACCACCCTCAATGGGTGCATGCCATGAATTTGATTGCCAATCGATTTCTAGATGAGGTCTCACTAACTGAACAACCAAGAGGTTCAACTATAAATATCGTTGATCAGTAAGAGGTTGACCCACCGGAGAAACAACCATGTTGATATGGGATCCTCATTTACCTATTCCCTCTGATGAACTATCTGAAGTCCAAGAACCACCCACAAAATTCTTGGCTATGCAAAAGTGAAGTAGGGGTCAACTAGTCTCAGACAAACTTACTACTACCCAAACTTTGGGAGGGAAACTAGCCCCCGATAACCCAAAAGAACCTTGGCTCCTTGAAGAAACCGTATAAACATCCATACATGGGAACAACCCAAGCTAGATTACGACATAGTAGAATATTTGAAGAAGTTGACGGCTAATATATAAGTTATGGACATATGTAGAATCCCTCAGCAATAGGACTTCCTATTACAAGATTTCAAATCAATATAAATTCCTATGACAAGCACTTATTAGGGAAGGAATCCAACTTCCACAAATCTAGTGAATAAACCAACTGTGAACACCTACTCTGAAGATAAGAAGGGAAAACTTTTTATCCCACCGTTCCTCTTAACGTTTGAAGGATTCAACAGAAACCTCCATATCTATTTGGTGAATTGAGGAGCATCTTCTAATGTTACACCCTTGTCTATTTGAAAACAATTAAATGTCATTCCTCTCAAAAGCGATAAACATGTAATACAACTGGACATAACCCAAGTGAAAGCAATGGGAGAACTCAAAGATGTAATGATGAGAATAGCGACGCATCCTAAATTTGTGCAAGTGATTGACATCATTGTAGTAGATATCCTAGAAGCCTATGATTTGTTATTAAGTTAAGATTGGTCTAAAGAGTTAAATGGATACTTCAAAACATACTGGGCAAACCTTTGTCTACCCTTAAAGGGACAAAAAAATATGATCAAAATTGATAGGGAAAGATATCTAAAACATATTGTTATTGACCTAGAAATCGTAAAAGAGCCCTCATCGATAGATTTCCCTATGCTAGGAAATTATTCCTGTGATTCCTACTTTGGGAATTCCTTCCCTCTCTCATCTAATTTCCCTCTCACTCAAAATTCCGAAATGATTTTTTGAGAAGAATTGTCGACGACGACAGAGGAAACCCTCTTCTGGAAAGAACCTACATCAAAAATTACAGAACTAACAAGAGGAAAGTAATAGGAGAGAGGAAGATGATACATTTTCCCCACAAGTTTGGACCCGATATTTTTATGGATATAAATCACAAGAAGTGTCAAGAGTAGGGTGTATCCTCATTAATCCGAAGGGAAAACAACATTTCTTGTCTAGTAGATTAGAATTCGAATGCACAAATAACACTGTTGACTATGAAGCTCTAGTACAAGGTTTAAAGAAAACCATAGACCTAAACGTCCAAGAATTAAAGGTTTTCAAAGACTCCAAAATCATTAAGAAGAAAGTAAGGAATACTATACAGTGTAATCCTCCACACCTAAAGAACTACCAACAGGAAGTGCACAGGATAATAGAGCATTTTGAAGCTTTCAACATTACAACGATTCCCAGAGAAAAGAATATTCTTGTAGATTCCCTAGCCACTGCTGCTTCAAGGATATCACCTCTAGAGGATTATGAATCCTCTCGGTTCACTCTAGAACTTCTATATAAACCCTCTGTGCCCAAAAATATTTCTAATTGGAAGGTTTTTGAAGGAGATGAATAGATTATAAACATTTTGACCAATCAAGACAATTTTAAACACCTGGCCATTGATGATGAAGTATTCTAGAAATGATCAATTTAAAATAACCCTCATACAAGTCAGCCGATAGAAAAATCAAAGTCCCACACAATACCAAAGAGAATAGCTAACTTGGAAAACATTTTTTACCTAAAGGAAATATTTAAGGGGACAGAAAATGTGAAGACCAGTAGTTCCTATCCCAGGCATGAAGCTATAAATCTTGGAACCTAGAACAACCCAAAAAGTGTAAACCTTGTTAATACAATATATAAATAGGAAAGGAATGCCTATCTCAAACATTTCAAATAGTATCAAGATGTTTTTGTGTGGTCTTACCAAGATCTGAAAACTTACGATACCCATATCATTCAACACACTATCCCTTTAAATCCCGAAATAAAATCCTTCCAAAAGAATCTCTAGAAATACCACCCATCCCTAGAACCTCTCATGTGTCAGGAATTAAAGAAATTGTTATATGTCAAAATCATCTTCCAGGTTAGACATTCTGCATGGGTATAAAATTTGGTTCTTGTAAGAAAAAATTATGGGGAGATCCGCTTATGCGTAGATTTTAGAAACCTCAACAGAGCTTTAGAAAAGGACAACTACCTAGTCCCACTGATGGAGAAACTCTTGCAAACTATGTTGGGCTTTGATATTTTCTCCTTAATGGATGGTTTCTCAAGTTACAACCAAGTTCTAGTTTCAAAGGAAGACCGTTTAAAAACTACCTTTTGAACCAAGTGGGGAACCTTTGCTTATAAATGCATGCCCTTTGGGTTAATCAATGCAGGAGAAACTTCCAGAGGGATATGGACATAGAATTTCAGGGATTAATCAACAAGTGTGTAGTATTCTACTTGGATGACGTGACTGTGTATTCAAATAATAGAGAAGATCACATCCAACATTTAACCCAAATTTTTGAAAGGTGTAGGAAATAGGACATATCCTTAAACCCTAAGAAAACTATTTTCGATGTTGAATAAGGTAAGTTGTTAGGCCACCTTATATATCAAGCAGGAATATGCATAGACCCATAAATAATTAAGGCTATAGCTCAACTTCCATTACCTCACAACAAAAAGGCTATGCATTCGTTCTTCGGGAAAATCAATTTTGTGAGAAAATTCACCCATGATTTCGTGGAAACTATCAAACCCATACAAAAAATGATTCATAAGGATGTTGATTTTAAGTGGGATGATGAACGAAAGAAGGCTTTCAGCAATGTTAAAACTATTATCTCTCAATCCCCAGTACTACGAAGCCCCGATTTCAACAAATATTTCTTCCTCTATACGTTCTCCTCCAACCAATCATTAGTCGTAGTATTAACTCAGATGGATGAGGATAAAAACAAAGCTCCAATATCGTTCATGAGCACTAACCTCCAAGGTTTCGAACTAAATTATCCTGCTATCGATAAAAAGGCCTATGCAGTTTATAAAGTAGTAAAGCACTTCAGATATTACATCCTCAAGAACCAAACCAAAGTAATTGTACCTCACCTTGCAATCTGATCCCTATTTACTCAACAGGAGATGGGGGAAATAAGAGGAAATTGGATGGTAGTAGTCCAAGAATTTGATGTAGACATAAAACCTGCTAAAATTTTTAAAGGACAAGGGTTATGAAAATGAGAAGTCGAATCTCAGGACCAAGTAAATGAAGATCTCGGATGGGAGAATGAAATGGGATTATGGTGCGGTGAAGCTTCATACATCTCCCCAGGGAAAGAGTCTTGGTATGGGAAATTGAGTTATCTCTTGCACCATGGGACTTGCCTAGAAAACCTAAACCCTAGGGAAAGGAGAGATCTCAGGATAAAATATGCATAGTATTGCCTCATAAATTCGGTACTCTTCCGAGTTACTTACGATGGGGTACTTTTAATATGCCTCGAACGTGAATATGTAGACAAAGTTTTGAAGGATCTCCATGATGGCCCTGCTGGTGGAAATTTTGCAGGAGACACCACCGCTCATAAGATACTAAGAGATGGCTATTATTGGCCCACTTTGTTCAATGACGCTCACACATATTCTAGAAACTATAAAACTTGTCAAATAAGCGCTGGGAGAGAGAAGAGAGCAATGGTCCCACTCCAACTGGTGACCATTTCTAGGCCTTTTGAGCAATGGGGGTTAGATATTATAGGAGAAATTACACCAATTTCTTCAAAAAAACATAAGTACATACTTACTGCCATCGATTACTTCACGAAATGGGAAGATGCCATTTCTCTAACTCATGTAAATGAGAAGGTGGTAATCCAATTTGTAGAACAACAACTAATCACAAGGTTTGGTGTCCCTTATGTTCTTGTTTTTGATAATGCAACATACTTTTCTTCCACCTTATTAACAGAGTTTTCCTTAGACAAAGGAATCATAATTATATACTCTACGAATTATTATCCATAGGAAAATGGAGTGGCATAATCAACTAATAAGAACCTATTGAGGATATTGAAGAAAATGGTTGCAGAAAACCAGAGGAATTGGCATAATCTACTCCATAACGCTTTTATGGGAAGATAAAGTTACACCCAAGGAAGCTATAGGGAATTCCCCATACTTTCTAGTATATGGACATGAATCCATTCTCCCGAACGGGCTATATCTTCCATCTCTTCAACTTGCTCATGAGTCCATAGGGAAACCCTCATCATTCTTACAACAAAGAATTGACACCCTGCTCATGTTAGAAGAAGAATGGGAGAAAGATAATTCAAATTTCATAGCCCACCAATAGATAGTTAAAACGTGGTTTGATAAACATAAGGCTAAACAGAATAATTTTGAAGTAGGAGACCTAGTCCTGAAGTGGGATAGAGAAAATGAGCCTAAAGGAAAACATTCTAAGTTTCATAATCTATGGCTCGGACCTTTTTAGGTGGCCGAGAAAATTGGGTTAGGAACATATCGACTACAAAATCTGAGGGGTGAATTTGATGCTCTCCCAGTGAGTGGTCAAGCCCTAAAACAATATTTTCATTAAAAATAAATAAAAAATTATGTTCATTTTGATGCGGCGATTTATTTTTTTGCATTTATAATTTTTTTTTTTAATCTTTTTCTGATATTTCTTCTGAGATTTGAAATATTGTTTTTAGCAAGACAACGGTTGAGTTTAAATCATGCAACATAATGAACTCTATTCCTAACTCGTCGCTCAAAAACCAACACAAGAAACACTGAGGAACCTACGGTTGTTTCAAGAAATTCTTTATCTGACCTGCATAGATGGAAAAGTTTGGAGAAATCTAGAAGTGTCTTCTTAGTGTTCTGGTAAAACCTTAAGGGAAAGACAGTAAGCTAGAAAGGACTACATGCACCTCAAAGGTAGATCTAGTGAGTTTCACCTTAACCACCTTATATTTTGCAAAAAAAACAGATGTCCTCCTCTCCCGCTTGCTCAGGGCATTCTGCCGAAACAAAATTCAACTATATCAAATGAGCACACAGTAGGAGATGATATGTAGATATCTCCTCCAGGGATATGGATGCTCATTGGAGGCGGAGTAAGGTATGTGATGTTGGGGTGACTCTGCCGGGGCTATGGACACTCACTGACAGTGGAGCAACACCATAGAAAATGAATGAGGGTAAATAAAAGGGTTGGTTCCAATGAATGATTTACTAGACTCTTGTCAAAAAGGGCATGAGTCAAGGTTACAGGAAAATAAGGTGGGATAAAGGTTAAAAAAACCCCACAAGCAGGCCCAGATGCATCAACCGGGGAAAATCCAAATGCAAGGGTAAAAGAATCTCTGATGAAAACTAGTTAAGTTCCTAATCATATTTTGTATCCACCAAGCCCGAGGAAGGAAAAAAGTTTTTACTTTTGCCCAGAATTTTCCATTTGTTGAGCACTCAACACACCCTAAAAAGCCTATGTCAATTTTTCACTTTTTGGGTACCACTTAATTTTTGCACTATCTAAATTCGATTTTCTATTGAGAAATGTTTTCTCTTTTCTTGTTCTCTTATTCCTCATCATCTTTTTCGTTTTGTTTAACTCTTGAAACTACAAGAAATAAAGGGTATTAACACTTAAGTAATGAAACGACATCCAAAACACTTCACCCGACATGCTCATGATTCAACATTGGAAAGAATTAAGAGGAGGAAAGAATCACTCGAAAAACCTCAATCATCGAACACTGATCTTCACCGGTATTGGCGAAACGAATTTTGGTTTCACGACGAGTAACGCATACAGAAATCGTCGATAGTTGATCCCCTTTGGCATTAGAAAAAGGTGAAGGAAGTAAACATTAAGGAAGAAGGAAACAATATTGTCGATAACTGATACCTGACGCACTTGTTGGAATCGGAGAAAAATGAATCACAATGAACATTTTGACCACACTAAAGTTTTTTCTCCAATCACCGATTCCCAAAGCGTTTTGGCATCGAGATTTTTTTGAGGAATGTAATAAGAAAAGACATGTGATATGTTTATCCTTGATTTCCAACCCCTGATATTGTTTTGGCATCGATGATCCCAGGCTTAGTTTAGAATGCACCACTGGAATAAAGTCCCGTCTCCAACTAATACTCGCGAGTTAACTCACCAGTATTCAAAGCCACATGTCCCGATCCAATTTTTTCACATCAGCACTATATGAGGAAATCAATCAGTGTCGAAGTTTTTCATAGAAGAATATCAATGAAAACATCCATAGCACATCCCCGATCCTCGGTCCACCCACTGAGAAAGTGACATGGTGGGATGTTTTAGCGCTAGATATGTTCAGATTAAGAGAATTTAAGGGACCAATTAATTCCAAATATCACATTATTTGCTACTTCATGTGTGAATCGAAAGGTCATTTGAAATTACCTATAGATCACATCACCCTCCACACCTCAACCGTCAACCCACGATGAATAAAATTGCAGATATTTGGTGGTAGATTTGTTTGAATTTCACTCATCACTTGAATTAATTGGTTGATATGACATGGTAAGTTCTTCCCCATTTAAATTCTATTCATCCATTTTAAATGAAACCATTCTATGTGCAAATGTGTTTCATAGCATCCAAAGGAGCGAAACAATCAATTCAAAGCAACCAAAATTATGTGAGTATCAAATAACTAGTTAGCAAGCTTTACATGTATGTACCAGTCTAGATTTTTTGTTCTTACACTTCATATATCTGTTTTATCCAATGTTGCTCTGTACGTAGTCTTGAAACAATTTGTTTCAATTGTAGGAACAATGCCTTCAAGAAAACCAACCACTAGGTGATCTTTGAGAGTGCCAAAGCTAAAGGAATCAGAGGTAGGAGAATGCTCTTCCCCAACAGTCACAAAACAATTAAAATTTTCTCCAAGTCTGGAACCAATCATCAGGACATCTACTAAGAAGGTTTTCACTCAACCTTTGGCCTTTAGAGACATAGAAGAAAGCATAGGGACCAAGGAAAAACTCATGCACTAGGGAAAACTTTTGAAGAAGATCAACTAGGAAGAATTGGAATGTATCCTGCACAACAACCCCGATATGAGAAAGCTCGACGATGAATTTTTTACGAATATTCAAAGATCCTACCTAAACATGGTGGCAAGCAGAACCCCAGTGTTGCCCTACATAGAACTCCTAAAGTGGCTCATTGACCACATGGACACACAAAAGTTTTTTATTAACGACATCAATGGCAAGTGTGTTGGGGTTTTCCTTCTGATAGAGGTGCAAAGTTACTACAAGCTTAGAGACACAGAGGAGCGGTTGAACACCAATTTCATCATAAATTTATACGAGTTCGATGACACTATCTAGGTGATGGATTCATGGTGGAGAGAAGATAAAAAATACAACAATCAAACCTCCAGCTGGTACCAAATGACCAACCTAAGGGAGTCGTATATCTATCTAATGGCTCTCGTCTGCCGACTGTATGGGGAGAAAGACTGCTCCAGTTGTTTAGAGGCATGGATGCCTCTAGATTACACATTTTCCATTTTTGGGAGAAGTTTCAACTAGGTAGCCATCATTTCAAAGAAACTAAGCATCTGCATACAACAGGCTCAGATGCCGAAATAAGGAGAGGCTCCATCCTTCTACATGGATTTGTATTTACTGGATTTCATATGCGCCAGAAATGTCTTTGAGGGTGTTGTGTCCCTTTCATCACTTGAATGAGAAAAAGAGGGGCACTTGCAATTCTAGTTGGGTCTGCTAGACAGGATAGGGGTTAGTGTATGAATCAAACAATTCAATCACATGAAATAAACAAACAACTAAGATAACAACAACTAAAGAAATAAAACTAAAATGTATGAGGGAAATAGAACCAAAACTAATCAAACAAATGACCAATAATAATGCCACCAATGAAGAAGTATATTAGTGGGAAAACACCATATATAAAGGGGGACTTGTGGATCCCCTATTCCTCCTTGGGAGGGCTCTTGAGTACCCTATGTGAGAACTCTTCTTACAAATGGTAAACTAGAAAGAAAATTGTGAAGAAACCCAAGCTTATTCCCTCAAGAGGTGAAGTGAATATCTTAATAAGATGATGCTAATATGCTCCAAGAAGAAAGAAGGTTTCTTGTAGGGTATTAGAGGTAGCATAACAATACAATGAGATTCTTGAATTCTAAGTGCACCTATGGCATCCTTTTATAGCTTCCCCTTGAGGTAATATCCAACCGGTCTTTAGTGTGAACAAGGGGCTCTTTAGTGTGAAAAAGGGGCTCTTTATGGCACCCTTAGGTATTTGACCAGCCCCCCACTCGGATTCATCTTGGATTTTAGGGTCAAATGAAGTTGGTAGCTGGTCCAAAAGTGGGTGAGGGGCCAAAAATAACCATAAATGTATCGTTCATAGGAGTGTACAGATTGTATCGTACACGGTCACACATTGGGAACATGTGTGCTCTTCTAGCTTCTTTGGCCTGTGCATGTGCATGCACTTCCTTTAGTGTTTCAGCGCATGTCAATTTTTTAACTAGTTGTATAGTTTGTGCCTTTTGGAAATGAATTTTTTGGGCTACAGGTGAACTAATATGTGTTTGGAGATGTTGTATTCCTGTAACCATTTGCGAATGAAATTTTAGTGATAATAGTCGGCATGAACTTGAGCTGGCATGCCTCAGAACTCCTGGTCCTCATTTACTTCATCATTTTATGGGAGAACATGTATAAAAAATCCTACTCTCTCATTTGTAATGAATTCATTGTGCACATTCATTTTATTCTTTTCAAGAAAGAGTGTCTGAGGCTATCTGCCATGGCGAAAAAGGTGATAGAAAAGGTTGGCCACTGGTATCTGGATGAACACGATACCTACATTAGGGTATTCGGGGCTACTGGAACACCTCATCTCCTACCAGCATATGTACCCAACCGACTTGTTGTGGGGGAAATCTGCTACCAAACCATTTTGCAAGGTTACAACACTACCCTAGTGAAAGATAAGAAGCAGGAAAATATACCTTATGGATTCCATATAGGTTTCTACTAGTAAAAGAAACCTCTCAAGACAAACAGGAAGGATTGATCCAATTAGAGTTTCACTTCCATACCAACTGTTTTCGCAAACATGACCCAAGGGGTTTAGTCTTGAAGCACGCATCGCAAGTGTCGTCCTGCTGGCTATATGCCCATGACTAGTTTGAAGATGAGGTATTCACATAAAATTCTTAGGATTGGGATGAAATTGTGGCAAGGATGGTTGACCCTAAGATGACCAGGTTCAGAGCCATGATCTTGGATGAACATACAATGATCCTAGAACAATCGACTCAAGTGGACCTCAGGGCTAGAGAAGAAATGATAGTGATTGAAGTAGCAGAGATTCCCTGGGTAACCTCGGTGCAATATAAAATTCCCCCCGAGGCTCAAGATGCATGGGAGAGCAGGTTACTCATGTTAGAACATGCACAATAGATAATCAATCAACTGCAAGATGACCCAGACATCATAAATATGCCAAGGCTCCCCGTCGACAACCTAGATGAAAGCTAGACAGGACCAAGTGACCTTGAATTCATAGACCTTGATGAAATTAGTGGGTTAGACGACCCTGAATTCACAACACCACCATCTGGATCGCCAACGGGTGTTTTGGATCAGCCAGAGATAGTCAGAGAATCGAGGAGGAATGATGCATCAAACCCCTTAAATGAGCTGATAAAGATTTATGATGATGATGAGAGCCCAAAAGTATCTCTTGTGACCCAGGTACACATCAAAGAAGAAAAGGGACCAGAGAAGACATCTCCCCATGTTCCTGACACTCAAATTCAAGGGATTCCACATAATGAGCAAGAAGTAGAGAGTGTCTTAGACACTGAGATGCCCAATGCACTGGAGACCCAAGAAGATAGTATGAACATATTTTTGAACTCAATACCCAGCTTGGTGCGCAAGGTATGGAAGATATTTTTGAACTCTGCCACTGTTTGGTCCATTTCTTGTTGCAGTGTGGTTCATTTTGTGTGCATGTCATCATAACTACCAACATGGTAGTATTGTTCCTTAATATCATCCATGAAGGACTTCCAGGTGAGGGTGAATGTAAATAATTAGGGTTCCTCTATTTCCTTTTTCTCATAGAAAATCTCCCACCAATCTTTGACATGGGGACGGCTTTGAGGAGCGCAAATGTATTATTTTCTCTATTGGAGAAGTTATGGACAAACAAATACCCTTCTAGTAGATTCAACCATTTTTCTATGGAATATGTTTCTATCTGACCTTCAAATATAGGAATATAAAAGTTGATTTTTACCTTGAAGGGGTCGACGCTTCCACTTGAAGAATATGTTTCTCCTGTTGGTAGCCACCGAAAGATTTGCGCAAAACTTCATATCAGCTCATTCCTCTGTTGCACGAGGAATTCCTAGAGAAATAGTTTGAAAGGATCTCATGTCCCATCATCTTTATTTTCTCCCACCATGGAAGGTTTCTTGGGAATGCGATAGCTCTTCTCCTCAAGAGAAACAAACTCGATACCCAACTCTTTGTACCTTGTCCTCATCGGGGACATGCACTAAGAACGACAAGGAGCAGACCGCTCTGATACCACTGATCCAAATTTTATGAGTAGAATGAAATGAATACAGATATATATTATTAACACATAGATTCAATGAACAATAACAAAGATACAATAAAACTTGGCTTCTATTAATAAAGAAAAAAAATGTTGAAACTGTAAAATGCATATTGAAATAAGATTTCTAGAATGGTGGTGGCTTATCTCTTAGAAGAGATGTGATGGCTACACTCATTCACAAGAACATGAGTACAATGAGTCTCCAAAGGAATTTTACATCAAACCTAAATTCCAAAACCCTAGACAACCAAAAACCTAACCCTAGGAGATGAAGCGCCAAAAGTAACATGGGCCCCGTTGGGGTAAGTTAGTACATCAACTTCCCAGGGTCATACATTTTTCATACTATCTTCATTTTAGGTGCAAGATATCCCATTGGAAAGGTATATCTGAGGAATACACAATATTTCATCACACTCTAACTAAATTTACACTATGACTGTGGCAGGCCCAAAAAAACGTTGTTTAGGGCCTCAAAATGGCCCCAGAGGTTTAGGACCCGAAAAGGTAGAAAACAAATACGAAGATGAAAATAGTAAGTGAGAAAGTTGGAATAGGTGGGTGGCCACTGATATCCACCTAGATTACGTAGGAATGTACATAAAACCACTAGGAAATCATTACATTATGTCTATAATTAATGAATGAAGATGGTATTACATTTCATTCCCCATCAAAAGGGTGAATATCATGGTTTATCAAGACCATAGGCTTGAAATGTTGATTTAGTGGAAAAGGTGGATGGCCATCAAGATCCACCTGGATCATTCCTCCCCCCTTAGGAATCAATGGTCCCCATTGTGTCAAGTTCCCTCGAGAGATTGTGAAACTTTTGTTGAATATGAACCTTGGTGAGTTTCTTTCCTTGTTGAAGTAGATGTCCTTCTTGTACTTTTCCTATGGAGGCATGTCATGAACCTGTTGGAGGTGTTGGATCCATTCAAGAGATTTAGTTGCATGATATCCCTTGGTCTGAGTGTGGGAGGAATCTTTCGATGAAGATGCAACAAGAAGAGTTATATCAATGGGGGCTACTAGTGGGAACCCCAAGCACACATGAAAAGGGTCATGGCCAATAGAGTTATGTTGAACATATGGAAGAATATCATTTTGTTCATGTTCCTCTACAATCTTGTCAACTTGCTTATGCTAGATAGAAATGTCTTGGGTTGAGGATATAGTCATCGCAATGTCCTTTTGTTCACCTTCTGACCGGATCAGGAAGAGGATAAACTTTTTGGTATAAGAAATTACTTTGCGACACTATTCTTTCAAGATAGTAGTCATAACTACCTCTGGTACCTTGTAGAGATGACCTCCTAGAGTAACAATGACATTGCAAGGCCGAGACTCATAGATAGCATAAATTTTCCACATATATGGTTACCCTAAAATAACATCATAGACTTCAAGTGGTGAAACATCACACACTAAATCATCCTTGAAAGGCTTGATGTCACATTATAGGTGGAATGTTGGCTGACTCAAATGTCGCATCCCCAACTCAACTATCTGATGGTGTATGGTTGGGGGTGTGGAATCATTGGTAGCTTCAATATCTTGATAACCTCGAATGAGTTTGGGTTCTTATAACTCCTTCTATCAACAATGAAATGTAGTGGAGTCACCTTTACCCACAATTGGGAGTGGAAGAGGTGCTCCCCCTCCTCAAGCTCCATTGGTTCTTCTGGTTGTATTGTTGTGGTTGTGATGGTAGAAGTGGGTTTTGTATAGATGATTCCTTTCCCTTTATTGTGCTCTGAATCAAAGACTGAGTCAAGTTTTAATTATTTTTCTTTGATCTCAGACACAAATGACTGTTTCAAGCAACATTCATCGATGTTGTGCTAGGGGATTTTGTGGAACTCACACCACTTTCTGGTGTCCTTCTTAAACTTTTTGTTACCCTTCTTTTCATGTGTCTTGGACTGGATCTCTTGAGTTTGTCCTTCCTTTCTAATATGTCCTTCATTCTTTGAGTTATGGTTTCCTTTTCCATACTTCTGTTGTGGCATATTTTCAAACTTGAACTCCTGCTTACTTCATTTCTTGAATTTCTGCTCAATTTTGACCACATATCGATAAGCATCTCCCAGTGAGGAGATTTCCAATAAATACATGTTTGATTGTATGTACCTGTGTAGACCACTGTGGTACTTAAATATCAGGTGTCGCTCAGGGTCTTTGATACCCAACTTTGAGCACAAGGTATGAAATATGTTAGTGTACTCTAGCATCGTCTGGTCTCTTTTCTGACGTAGAGTTTTCCACCTCATGTATTGGTCATCGTAGCTTCCGACAGGGTAGAACTCCTCCTTTAGGGAATCCACCTATGGTCTCTCCTGAATGGTGTATATTCCCTAAGGTTTACCTCTCCCAATAATCTTCTCACCAAGCTCTGACACGAGGAAGGGATTTAAGGAGCACGAAGGTGATATTTTCATTGTTGAATTTTTTTTGGACAGAATAATAACCTTCTAGCATATTCAACCATTTTTCTAGAGCATCTACATTTATATGGCCTTCAAATAAGGGGATATCAAAATTGACTTGTACCTTGAAGGGTGTCGCACCTATGAAATGGTTGCTCGTCGAAGATGCCTCGACCACTGCCATTAGTAGTCTTTGAAGTATCTGAGCGAAGTTTTCCATCATCTCGTTCCTCTGTTGCATGAGGGCTTCCTCGAACAATTTCTTGAAAGGATATCCTACTCTGTAATCTCTCTTTTCTTCTGTCATGGGAGGTTTCTTAGGATAGTGAGAAAGGTTTTCCTCAAGCGAAACTAGCTCATGTTAGAAAAACAGGATTGTAGAGAAATAAAATAAAAACAAATTTGGAAATAAAACACAGAAGATACATAATACAATAGAGACACAAATATACATGGTTCACCCAGTGTGGGCCACATCCACCAGAGAAATTTCCAGGTCCTTCCTTTTTATTATCCAAAAAATGAAGGGATACAACCTACAACACACCAGTTGTAACTTCCTCTTCCTTCTCTTACAGTCTCTTCTCTTAGAATACAATATTTGCAATGATACACAGTTGCAATACATTTCCCTCATAAAAGAGGGTTTCCTTCTAGGGAAAAAAACCATAACATAACTTATACTTTCATATTTGCGACCTTATAATGAAGGGTCTAGATTTAATATGAAATTACAATATACATTTACAATGAAAATTTTCCTTTGGGGGATTCACCCCCCAATCCTCGCCAGGGGCCCGCTTTCCCCCGGACCATGCAAGGGGGAAAGCCCCCCATACAACCCCTCCGTGTGGAGGGGTGTATAGTATTCTGGAGTGTATAGTCTTCATGGGTTATAAACACAACTAAAAACAAAGACCTATGAAACATGAAGATAATCAGGCTCCACAACCAATAATCTCCCACTTGGAAACTAATCACAACTACTCCATTGTTGTTTTACATGTTGGAATATAATCCACCTTGGACCTGGAAAATTTATGATCTTCACCTTAATTTTTGAAGACCAACTGAAACTGAGCAGGAACTCAGTTTCTCCATGCTTACTCCCTTTGTTAACATGTCTGTAGGATTTTGGCTAGTGTGTATCTTTTCCAACTTCAAATACCCATCTTCCAAGACAGATCGTATGAAATGGTGAGTTGTATATGCTTAGTATTCAAATGGAAGGTTGAGTTATTTGCAAGATGAATGCCACTCTCGTTGTCATAATACAACCTGCTATTTTCTTGATTCTTTCCCAATTCCTCCATAAAACTCTGTAACTATATCATTTCTTTACTAGCCTCTGTAGCAACAACATAATATGATTTTGTTGTTGAAAGTGAAATAACCTTTTGTAGTTTTGAAATCCAACTTACTGTTGTTCCACCTATAAAAAAAACATACCATGTGGTTCTCCTCCTACTATATTTATCACCTGCCATATATGAATCAACTTATCTATGTAGAACAATATTTGAACCTCCAAAACATAATGCATGAGTAGAAGTACCTCTCAAATAC
>CBVK0100591640.1:0-16125 GCA_900067695.1 Picea abies | reverse complement strand
TCTTTCTTCAGATGTCCTTTCTTCCCACAATTCCAACACTCTATATTTCCCAATCTGTATTAGGATCTTCCCTTCCTAGAATTCTCGTGGTTCCCTGAGCCCTTTCCTCTATCCTTTTGTGTTCCCATGTTCTCCATGTTTAACACATTACTTGATGTCTCACCTGTGTTTTTCCATCGCATTTCCTCACAAAGGATAACACCAACAACATCATCAAATTTTAAATTTTTTGAACCAGAGACAGAGTTACTCACATCCATGACCAAGTTTTTTCAAATTTTTGGCAATGAGCACAAGATTATAAGATCCCCAACCTCATCATCAAAGTCCACTTTTACAGAACTTGGTTGATTAGTAACTGTATTAAATTCATTTAAATGATCTACAATAGACCCACCTTCTGAAATCTTCATATTAAATAATATGTTCATTAGAAATACCTTATTGGACACCGAGGGTTTTTCATACAATTTATCCAATGAGTCCATTAACTCCTTCATTGTCTTTTCTTTCTAAATATTGAAAGCCATCAACGTTGTTAGGCTTGTATCGTTCCTAGTGATTTTCTATCAAGAACCTCCCATTCTTCGTCCTTCATGGCCATCAACTTATTTTCTATTACAACCAATGGTAGGAATAGATCATTTTAATATAAATAATCGTCCATAACTGGTAGTTTTTGCTGTTAAATTTCTCAACCCTAAACTTTCCATCTTCTACCATTTCTCCCCTCGAACTAGGAACCCTTTTTTCCTATGAGTTACCTTTCACTATGATATTAGTTGTTAGAAAAACAGGATCGCGGAGCAACAAAATAAAAAAAAATGTGGAAATAAAACACAGAAGATACACAATACAATAGAGACACAGATATATGTGGTTCACCCAGTGTGGGCTACGTCCACTAGAGAAATTGCCAAGTCCTACCTTTTTATTATCCAACAAATGAAGGGATACAACCTACAACACACCCACTATAACTTACTCTTATTCTCTCACAGTCTCCTCTCTCGGAATACAATATTCACAATGATAGACAACCATAATACATTTCCCTCATAAAAGAGGGTTTCCTTCTAGGGAAACACACCCTAACATAACTTCTATTGTCAAATCTACGACCTTATAATGAACAGTCCATATTTACTATTAAATTACAATATACATTTACATGGAAATTTTTCTTTCAGGGGCCCTCTTTCCCCCAGACCCTCCAGCTAGGGGGATGAGCCACCCCAACAACCCCCCCATGTGGAGGGGTGTACATTATTCTAGGGTGTACAATATTCATGGGGTATAAACATGATTGAAAACAAATACCTATGAAACAGGAAGATAATTAGGTTCCACAATCAACAACTTGAGACCAAAATCTCTATAATCTGACCTCATCAGGGACCTGCTTTGAGAAATGACAAGGAGAAGACTACTCTGATACCATTGATCCAGATTATTTTGAGAATGAAATGAAGGAAGAGATATAACAATGAAATATACAAAGATACTGCAATAAATACATAAATATAGTAATGCACAATTTTTATTAATGAGAGAATGTACAGAAACTGTAAAATTACAGAGTGAACAACTTTCTAGAATGGTAGCAGCTTGTCTCTGAGAAGATATGTGATGGCTACGCTCATTCACAAGAATATGATGATCACACTCCATGGCATGCTTAAAGGGCCTACTTTACCTCAATTATGTATGAGAGAGTGAGAGGAGAACAAATCTCATGATGCATGTGGGGTAAATTCGACTAAGTTTATAAAATGCCATAGGCATGTAAAACAATAAGACTTCCCGACTAGTCACCCATCTCAATACTACTCTAGCATGGGTGCACTTAACTATGGAGTTCTAATGGGATCTGCTGCATTAACTCTATGTTGTAGGCATGTACACAAAACCACTAGGAAATCATTACATGATGTTTGTAATTAACGAATGAAGATGGAATTACATTCCATTCCCCATCAAAAGGGTGAATATCATGGTTTATCAAAACCATAGGCTCAAAATGTTGATTTAGTGGAAAATATGGATGGCCACTGAGATCCACCTGGATCAGGTCGTGTCGTGGAATCAGAGTTCTATGTCTGGGGTTGTACCTAGTAGTTGTGGAGGGAGATTAGGTCAACATTTCGAGGTTCCTATGTACGTGAGTACTGATCCAGATGCCTGCTTGGGAAGATGAGATCTCAAGCCTTGGGGATCCGGATAGACCAGTAGGATTTAAGCCCAGTTTCGAAAGTGGGAAGGACAAATAGAGAGTACTTGTGCTTCCCAGGTGTTGTGATGTGTACTTTCAATACCTATTGTAGTCACTTGGTGGCTTTATACTAGTCTATAAGAGGGTGTTGTGGAATGTACAGGAGCTAACAGTGGTTGTTGTGGAGGATTGGTGAGCTAATTAAAAACCTAAATGTAACATAATAAAAACTAAATTCAAGATGAAGTTCCTTGAAGGAGGCATGTGTTTCATGCCTTGTATTATTATTAAATGTAAATAAGTAATAATGATAAAAGGAATATAATAATTCTCCTAAAAATATCATAATAAGTACTTATATGAATAAATAATAATAAATAATAATATTATAATTATCCTAAATGGGGTCATAATAAATACTTATTATGGATACTTGGGTAATTAAAAAGGATGGTCAAATAAGTAATGACAATTATGGTGAAACCTTGAAATTTAATTAAGAAGTAATTGAAGGATCCTAGGGATCTGTGTTGGCATTGGTTATGGAAGAAAGTGAAGATTAAGGAAAGAAGGCGAAGTACAAACTACGCGGAAGGCACATTGACTGATATTGGGTTGAAGTGGTCAAAGAAGTAGAAAAGAAAGAGCAAAGTAAGGGAAAACGAATCATTGAATGAGGAGATCGAGGAAGACAAATCAACAAGGAATATGGATCGTGGACAACTCAGTAAGCAGAAAAATTCATCAACAAGTGATTTGGAGCACCTCGCATGAAATAAGGAAAGACAAGCTGGCGAAGCCTTGAAAACGTGGGTCAAGTTGACCTAGGGTTTTAGACACCTAGGGTTTTGGTATCTAGGGTTTTGACACCTAGATGTTTGTCATTGTAATGTATAAATAAAGATGTAGAGGAACTAGGATGGGTTCGTTCTGAGTTTTTCATTGTGGGTCAAGAGAGTGAGTATTGTTGCATAAGAGAAGTATTATATCGAGAGAGAGTCTCTCTCGTAAGATCTTTAGTTGGGTGCAAATATCAACCCTGCAGCTGGGTGCACAGGGAAGGGTGAAGAGAAGAGAAAGAGAGAGAGATATGTAAGATAAGTGCATAGATAGAACTATATGTTTTCATATAATATCAAGAAACGCAGTTATGTGGACGTAGCCCTAGGGAGAGGGTGAAACACATATATCTTGTTGTCCTCTGTGGTTGATGTTGTGTTCTTTACATTCTGCTATTTTTTTGTTGCATTATTGTGCTAGATCTGGGATATAACTGTGTGAAGTATATTCGAGGTTGTTAAATCATAATTAGATATCTGTGTGTTGTTGTTTTGGACCCACTTTGCATTTCCTTTGGTTATAGACACTTGTGTCCTGCAACCCCCTATTGCTACTTCGGATGAGACTGCATCTGCTCCGCAGGTGTGGTCGAAAGGGCCAGTAGTTAGGGCTTGTTGGTTCACTGTTAGAGTTGAACCCTGGGTCTGCCCCTGTGCCAACAAATGGTTCCGTTGTCGAGACTGGGATATTCTTGAGGGAATGTCAAGGTGGTTTCCATCGAAGATAGAGATTCAGAAGTGGATAGAAGAACAAGAAAAGGAATTCGTTGAGGCTCAAAACAAGAACCCTAATATTACTACAGAGGATTGGCTGGGAAGGTATATATTTACTGATATACATGAGATTTTATTTGGAGGATTTCATAAGAAGTTATACGAGTCGTTAGCCAGATTAGAAGATACCCCGTTTGAAATTAGATCTAGACCACCTATGGCTTGGACGTCGACGCTGATCAAGAAGGTCAAGAGAGTTGATAACGTCATGTCAAGAGAAATAGATCATTGGTTTGATAGCACCATTGGAGGGTACATTACCGAGTTTGTTGTTGATAGAGTAGAGTCATACAGCCAAGCGGAGAGATATTTCTTTAAGGGACCTAGAGGAAAATATTTACACTTTTTGAAGTTGAGGATCAAGATGCTAATGCATGAGAAGAACATCTTGAAGATACAGTAATTTGTCGGATTGAAGAGCTAATTTTCAATAAGTCAGATAATGACAGTGACACAGAGGTGGGACATATGCACAATGGGGGAACCTTAAGAGAGGTTCCTCTGGTAAACCTATTTGAGCAGAGCCACAAACCACTAACACAGGACAAAGGGTTCTACAGTGGTGAAGAAGAAGAGTTATTGAACGAGGAACATTCAGGATCCGTTGGGGCAGACTAAGAAAAGACTGAAGAACCTCATCGAGAAGAATCAAAGACTTCAAGAACTACGTCGACTGTTGAAGTAAGTACTATTACTCCTCCTATTGTTTTAGTAGCATTAAGTAACCGGAGTAGCTAGAGTTATCAGAGCACTCAGAGCACTGTTACCAGTAGTTCAATACATACTTAGTCAAGAAACCTAGGAAGATCTATGGCAGATGAAATGAAGCTACCTATGTTTAGAGGAGATGGATCTGAAGATCTTGATCGACACTGGTTTTTATGCGAAGTAGTATGGAGTATTAAGCAAGTTAGTGACGAATATGTTAAGAGAGATCAATTTAGTACTACCTTGAGAGACCGCGCACTCAGCTGGTACATGAAGTTTTTTAAAGGAGTTGTATAGACTAAACTGATGAACAATATCAAGACTGCATTGAGTGAAGAATTCAAGAAACCTAATTTGGAGTCACAGTGCATTACAGAACTGAAAGAAATCAAACAGAGAGTAGCTGAACTTGTATGGGAGTTTGATCAAAGGTTTAAGACCTTGACAGGCTGTTTGAGTTTTCAGATTCCATATGAGCAGACTAAGGAATGGTTCATTGCTTCCTTCTTACCACACATCAGAGTTCCTCTAATGCAATAGAAGGTTGCTTCACAAGCTGAGGCATTGGAGATCGCCATGAAACTAGAATCATCCCCTATGGGAGAATCTAGCTCGGGTATGAGTCAAAGTTTTAGTCATCTAACTAGCTTATCTGTGAAGGTTGAAGATATGAAGAAAGACAAGGGAAAAGATAAAAGAGAGTACATCTGGTGTATTAGATGAAAATCAGAAGGCCATGATAAGAAACAGTGTCCCCTATTTCATGAGTACTTGGCCTCTAGAGCTCCGAGCCCTTTGGAGCAGGTTACTCTATCGTGGTGCGAGGTATGTAGAAATAGACATCGCCTTGGTGAATGATATTACATGAAAAAATATGTCCAGACACCTACCAATATTTACTACACATTCTGTAAATATGTGGGGCATGATGAGAAGGATTGTAGGGCTTATGATCTCTTGCATGAAAGGTCAAGAGATACATATAGGATTCAAGGCGAAGTACATTAGGAGGGAAATGTTATGCAGTTTAATTCTCCAGGAAGAGGAAAATTCAACCCTTGTGGTGGTTTCATAGGAAGAGGAGGAGGAGGAGGCATGGGTCGAGGTCGAGGTCAGATCATTTGTTATAACTGCGCACAACCAGGTCACTTGGAAAGAGATTGTCAGAACCGTTGTACCACTTGCAGCTACTGCAACTCATTTGAACATGTTATTGAGGATTTTCCATCACTGTTATCCAAACTCCAGGAGAGACGAGGAGGAAACCAACGAGTACAACTAATCTCAGTAGAACCTCGCAGAGAGGATCCTAGAGTCGTTTTTATCACTAGAGGAGGTGTTGTTACAGGAGAAGACAAGGTGACTCTAGAAAACACTACAGAAGAATCAAGGGTTATAAGAGATGCAGAGAAGACACAAGTGTTTGATATGAGGAAAGAAAAGCAGACGTTTGAAGAGGCAAGAAGAGAATTTGTAAGAGATTAGGCTTCTTTATCAAAGGAACACTCAGAAGTGATAGAATGTGGGATGCCTCTGGCATTTTATCAGTCTACATCACCTCGAGAAGGAAAAGAGGTAAGCAAGTTTGTCAGTTTCTTGTATACGTTCATTGATTTGATTAAGGATGAAAGAGTTGTACCAGAACTACAACACTTGATCAGACAATATGAGCCAGGGAAGGTAGACCCTCTGCTAAATAAATAAATAAATAAAGTATCCAGAAAGAGAAAGACAAATAAGGAACTACACCTTAATGCTCAAATTGGATATTATGACATAGATTATGTGGTCCTCGACTTAGGGTCAAAATTCAATGTTATGACGAAGTAGACCTGGGCACTGATAGGAAAACCTAAGTTGATTTACTCCCCTATCAGGCTGAGGATGGAGAATCAACAGGTAGTCAACCCCTTTGGAATATTGGAGCATGTCCCTGTGGACATCGATGGGGTAAGAACATTTGTGGACTTCGAGGTGATTGAGATAGTTGATGATAGTTGTCCTTATGCTACACTGTTAGGAATTTATCGGGCTTTCAACAATTCGACTGTGGTTGAATTAAAGAAAAGAAGAATGAAATTTGAAGGTGATGGCCTTAGGGTCATTGCACCTCTTGATCCTGATGAAGGTCGCAGATACATAGAACCCATCAGAGAAGAAGACCGCTCATACTAGCTAGAGAATATATATATATTGACATCAAAGTAGCATGATTATATTAATCCTATGATAGATGGGAATTTAAGCTGGCGAAGTGATAGCACATGCTCATCAAATTCGAAAGAAGCACTAGAGAATCAACAGAACAAAATGTATGAAGTTTATGCATTGAGGTGTGCTAGAGTGACCAAGGAAGTTCGCTGGATTGGCACAAAAGTAAGTAATTTTCCCACATTTGATGGTTTAAATGATTTAAAGACTTTCTTATTGAAATTTGAAGAAATTGTACTAGTACAACAAAGTTTTTTGGCAGTGGATGAGGCCTTGAAAGAAACTCCAACGAGATGGTGGGGAACACACAAAAAGAACATTGTTGACTAGGTACAATGTCGCACTTTGAGGAAAATACACTTTTCAGAACAAGTTGAAGGGTGCGAAGTTCGATACACAGGTCAGAGCTTCCCAAAGGACCATGTGTGAAGTTGCGAGGAAGCCTGGAGAAACATTCCTCAAGACCAGTGGGTGCATAAATTCATTAACACTTTGGACACAACGCCTATTAATTGGTATCTTCAAGCAAAACTACGCCTCACCATTGCAGATTGGTACGATATGACTCATAAATTTGTAGCTACATTTTTATTTGAAATTCAGTACCCCACAATGGATCAATCTTTACAAGTTGTAAGACATAAAGTCTTTGAGGAGGCACCTAACCTCCCTTTGGAGAAAGAAGAAGGTGAATGGACTGCACCTCTTCAGAAATTGCAAGGTTGTTACAATATCAATGTTGATGACGATGATGATCCTAGGAATCTGAACATTGTAGAAACTCAAGGACAGAGAGACATAAAAGGGCCATGAGTCAAACTTTCTTTCATTGGATAGCCAATTAAAATCAAGAAAGTTAATATTGGAACAGAGCAATCACCTAAGCTGGAAAACATTGGAGATTATTGGGATGATGCCACTATTGACAAGATCACAAAACTACTGCATGAATATCAGGACTTGTTTCCAACCAAGTTCATAGACATGAAGGGAATTAAAGGGCCCATGGGAGAAATGAAGATCCCCTTGAAGCCAAATGCAAGGCCAGTCATGCAGAGACCCTACAGACTGAATCCTAAATATAAGTAGAAAGTTAGGATTGAATTAGGCAGAATGTTGGAAGCAGGAATCATAGAACCTGTTGAAGAATCATAATGGATTAGCCCTATGGTGGTCCAGGATAAGAAATCAGGAGAGATCAGAATCTATGTAGACTTGAGGAAATTGAATGATGCCTTCTTACATGATCCATTCCCTACACCGTTTATGATGAAGTGTTAGATAATGTGGGAGGACAGGAAGCTTACTCATTCACAAATGGATTTTCAGGTTATCACCAAATTAGGATTGCTAAGGAAGATCTCCATAAGACTACATTTGCAACAGAATGGGGTTCTTTCCAGTAAACTGTGATGCCTTTTGGATTGAATAATGCACCAACCATCTTTTCTAGGGTGGTGGTCGAATCATTCAAGGAATTTTTACATAAATTTTTGGAAGCATATTTTGATGATTGGACTGTTTTTATATTATTGAAAAATCATATTGAATGTTTAAGACTAATTTTGGATAAGTGAAGGCAATGTCAAATTTTCCTGAACCTGAAGAAGTGTATCTTATTTTCACCCTTTGGAGTGATGCTAGGCCACATTGTGTGTAAGTAGGGGTTGTTGGTAGATCCTGCCAAGATTGCCATTATTGTTGATCTACCTCCTCCTACTTCGGTTAGACAGCTACGCACTACATTGGGACATACTAGATACTACATAAAGTTCATTAAGAGCTATGCACAGATAACAAAACTTATGGAGAAGTTATTAAATAAATATTGCCAATTTCAATGGTCAAAACAATGTTAGCAAAGCTTCGACACACTGAAACAGAAAATGGTTACTGTCCCTATTATGGCTTTCCCAGATTGGAGTAAGGAATTTCATGTGCATGTCGATGCATCATCTATTGCCTTAGAAGATGTGTTAGCACAACCAGGAGTAGAAGATATTGAACACCTGTTATCCTTTGCTGGTAGGAATCTCTCCACAATTGAGATAAATTACACTACCACTGAGAGAGAAGGTTTAGCCATGGTGTACGCGCTACAACATTTTTGACACTACTTGTTGGGAGGACATTTTAAGATGTTCACTAATCACTCTGTGTTGAAATACCTAGTCAAAAAGCCAGTGTTGGGGGGAAGAATATGAATATGGATACTATTATTCCAGGAAAATGAATTTGAGATTGTGGTCAAGCCAGGAAGAATGAACAAGGGACCTGACCACTTGTCTAGGTTAGAGCATTGAGAGGAACCTACTAGTTTGGAGGATACACTACCAGATGCACGGTTGTTGGACATCAGAAAGTTCGATGATCACTTCACTGAGATATTCCAGTTCCCATCAACAAGAATGGCACCTCGAGAATATAAAATCATTCAGAATAAACAGATGGTAGTTCATGTTGTAGATTTTTCACTTATAGTTGAACAACTATATAATATGGGACTTGATGAGATCTTGCAGAGATGTGTAATGGAGGAAAAAAGACCACTGATGTTTGCAAAATCACATGAAGGCATCGTAGGAGGACATTATGCAGGGAAAGCAACAACGCAGAAGGTTCTTAGAGATGGCCTCTAGTGGCCCACTTTACACAAAGATGCTAAGGAATATGACAAAGCCTACGATGTATGCCAAAGAGTTGGGAAACCCTCCAGAAGAGATGATATCCCTTTAGCACCTCAACTAACTTTACAGGAATTTGAGAAATGGGCCATTGATTTTGTGGGACCTATCCACCCACAGGGAAAGCACACAGGAGCATAATAAATTATCACTGCGACATAATACTTGACCAAATGGGTAGAAGAAAGAGAAGTTAAGGATTGTAGTGAAACTACAGTTGCGTGGTTCATATTTGATGATATCATAACCCGATTTGGATGCCCGAAGATCCTTATGAGTGATCAAGGTACACATTTTATCAATAAGACTATTGAATCTTTGAATCAAGAATTTGAAGTTCACCATTAGAAGGGCACATCTTACCACCCACAAGAAAATGGTACCCTCAAAGCTTTCAATAAAATCTTGGAGACAACACTGACGAAGATTTGCAGTGTGAACAAAGATGATTGGGATATGAGAGTGCCAACAGTACTATGGGCATATCGAACCACTTGCAAGAAGCTGACAATGTAGACTCCCTTTAAACTAGTTTATGTCCTAGAAGCAGTGGTACCTATGGAATATTTGGTTCCTAGTCTAAGAATCACAGCATTCACAGATATGTATGACACTGGTGCTATTCAAAACAGGCTTGTGCAGTTGGTAGAATTGGAAGAAGACAGGTTCATTGCAGGATTCCATCAGCAGGTACAGAAGGAACGAGAGAAGGCCTACCACGCAAAGCATATCAAGAAGAAATCATTTAGGCAAGCAGATATAGTATTGGTATATGACAATAGGTTCATGAAGCATCCATGGAAGTGTAGGACACATTGTCTTGGGCCATATTAGGTTGCCTATGTTACAGAAGGAGGAGTTGCACAGTTGAAGACTTTGAATGGGGACTGGAAGGAAGGTTTAGTGAATGGGAACCAATTGAAACTGTACTATGAAAACCAGCTGCCTTGTAGCTCTTAGTAAAATCATAAGAAGAAGGGTTTAGGTACCAGGTGTAGTTGAAACTGGGTACTAGACACAGAAAAGACAATATGCACAAGGAAGGGAGGAACAGAGAAAAGATCACAAGCTACTCCGTCTAGTCTGAAGACGAAGTAAAACAAAAGGTTCAGACATATAGTGCCTCGTGACAAGCCACATGTGAGTTTTGGGGGCCCATTGGCCCTTGGTTATGGAAGAAAGTGAAGATTAAGGAAAGAAGGAGAAGTACGAACTACGCAGAAGGAACATTGACTGATATTGGGTCGAATTGGTCAAAGAATCATAAAAGAAGGAGCGAAGTAAGGGAAAATGAATCATTGAACAAGGAGATTGAGGAAGATAGATAAACAAGGAATATGAATTGTGGACAACTCAACAAGTGGAAAAAGTCATCAACGAGTGATTTGGAGCACCTCACAGCAAAGAAGTAAAGACAGATTGGCGAAGCCCTGAAAACACGGGTCAAGTTGACCTAGGGCTTTAGACACCTAGGGTTTTGGTATCTAGGGTTTTGACACCTAAACGTTTTTCATTGTAATGTATAAATAAATGTTTAGAGGACCTGGGATGGGTTCATTCTGAGTTTGTCATTGTGGGTTAAGAGAGTGAGTATTGTTGTGTAAGAGAAGTATTGTATCAAGAGAGAGTTTGTATTGTAAGATCTTCATTTGGGTGCGAAGATCAACCCTGCAGCTGGGTGCGTAGGGAGGGGTGAAGAGAAGATAAAGAGAGAGATATATGCAAGATAAGTGCACATATAGAACTATATGTTTTCATATAATATCAAGAAACGCAGTTCTGTGGATGTAACCCTAGGGAGAGGGTGAACCACGTATATCTTATTGTCCTCTATGGTTGATGCTATGTTCTTTACTTTTTGTTGTTTTGTTGTTCCATTACTGTGCTAGATATGGGATATAATTGTACGAAGTAGATTTGAGGTTATTAAAGCATAATTAGATCTCTGTGTCCTGTTGTTTTGGACCCACTTTTCATTTCTTCTTGTTGTAGACACTTGTGTCCTGCAACCCCCTATTGTTACTTCGGGTGAGACTGCATCTGCTCCACAGGTGTTGCCAAAAGGGCCAATAGTTAGGGCTTGTTGGTGCGTTGTTAGAGTTGAACCCTGGGTCTACCCCTATGCCAACAATCTGGTTCTTTACCATGGATGAACTCTATATGAAGAGGGAAAAGAAGAATAAAAGGGCATTTCTCTTTGGCTTGTCTATAGAGATAACAAGGCTTAATATTCTTGGCTAAGTAGTAGATTGAGGGCTTGAGGTGACCTACTACTAAAGAGTAAAGTAACAAGTTCTGTGTTTGGGTGGCGATTTGTCCCCCATTTTGTGTTTTCATTTTCCATATCAAGATCAAGGTATCACTACAATATCCATTCCCCATACTACAAGTATGTTGGTTACTTCAAAGCATGTGAATTCCTCATCTCTCAATGCTCTTAAATTTTATTGAAGTTTATCTGGTAATTTCTGTAATTATTTTTTGTATTTTTAGATCAGGTCATTACATACATAGAGAGTTGGTAACAATTTAAGCAATCTAGTTCAATCCCCTAAGAACCCCTCTTGAGTTGTGGATGGAACAAATTTTGGATAGTATTGGGAACACACTAGGTAATTTCATAACCCTAATTCCAAATCATAACTACAACTTTGATAAAATTGTTGCAAAAAATTGTGTGGAAATAGACCTTGGGAAAGGGTTACCCAAGTCAATGGAAATCTCTTATGGGAAGTGGAGTTTTATCTAGATGTTGGACTACCAAAATGTTCCATTAAGATTCAATTTCTATCGATATTATGTGAACATGAAGTATGAATTCCCTTTGCTCAAGGAGAAGGGTTTTAGTTTGATTTGAAAATGGAAAAAGACAAATATTATAGTGCCTCTCCAAACAAAGTGGATCCCTGCCAAGATAAACTAGGTTAATAGAATGGAGAGTGGCTTGTTCCAAGTGTGAATGTGGAAGGTTGCAAAGAGGGGAGGGTACTTCAGATTGAATATTTTAAGTACATAGAAGACCCATATTTGTCAAGAAATATGTTGAAAGAGAGGGAGTAGGACAGATATTCCGTATTTAGCATGTAACTACAAGATTGTGTGTCAATACAGTCCATTATTCCAAAAGAAGAGGGGTTGAATAATACAAATGTAGAATCAAAACAAAATGTCCCATTGGCAAGAAAAGTAGGGGGGAGTGTCACCAAGGAGTTAGAGATAAGGGAAGTTAATAAGGAAGAGGTGAAAAAAATATATAGGTAACACTTGAGTAGTCTAAATCCATGCTCATAAATGAGGTATGTGATAGGGATGTCATATTAAATGATAACAACACTTAAGCGAGGAAAATTTCAAATGGCCTAGTGAAAAGAAAATGGAGTCCTAATACCATCTTCATTCCAATAAACCTAATATGGGAAATGGTTAAGAATAAAAAATTATGGGAGGAATACAAATGGATGGTGGAGATCTCATCATAGGTTCTATGCAAGGGAGGAAATTATATATTAATCTAGCTATGGAGAAAGAAAAAAGAGAATTGAAAGTAGGAAAACAAAGTACCATTCATGGGACCCTTAGAACAGGAGAACAGGGAAATCCTCGAGAAAGGTTTAAAATGATGCTTCTCTCTATAAATACTCAAGGGTTGGGGGAATCCCATAAAAAATGATATCCATAGGTTAGTTAGTTCTCACAATGTTGATGTTCTTTTTTTGCAAGAAATGATGGCCATGTTCAATGCAGATATAGGTTCCTTGAAAGAGTTTTTAAAGGGATGGGAATTTGTGGCTACTAATTATTAAGGTAGATCGAGAGATCTTTGAACGAGTTGGAACAAAAAAATTCATTTTATATCCTCGAATCAAATATATTTAGGTATCCAAGTGGAATTACAGTCCTTGTGCTTAAATAATACATTCACATTTTTCAATGTGTATGGCCCTTACTCCAATAGGAAGGAATTATAATAAATATGATTCGAATAATACTCCATTAAGGGATGAAATATAATAGTAAGGGGAAATTAGAACTTCATATGGCAAGCTTGATCCCCTTGAAAAAAAATTCCTACATAAATTTGAAGAAATATGTACTAAACCTAACGATATGACTCCAACTTGGAGGAACAATCACTTGAAGGATGAGGGTATCTTCGAAAGACTAGATAGGTTTTCTGTTTTCAATGGAATACTAGAAGAATTTGCAAGGATTAGATCTTGGATGGGTTTGGAAGGAATCTCGTATCACTCCCCCATTTTTCTTCAAATGGATGGGTATGATATTAGGCCCCCAACACCTTTCAAATTTATCCATAATTGGCATGAAGAAAAGAATATATGGAGATGGTAAGTTAGGAATGGAAGCATATAGACAACAAGGAAGAAGGGATAATATTGATCCAGTTTTGTGAGTCCTTTAAAACAATCAAACAAAAAAATGAAGGAATGAGTCATGGAAAAGGAAAAAAACTATCATGTGCATTTGAACATAATGGAAGTGCATATTGAGTAGATATATGAGAGGAATTCTAGTGGTGTATTTAGTAAGGATAAGTATCACATCCTAAAGAAACTGGAGGAAGTCTAGAAGGGATTTACTTAATTGGGAAAGTGCAAAATGGAGGATAAAGAGCAAAGACATATGGGTTGAAAAGGGGAAAACAACTCTAGATTCTTTCACAACTTTACAACTATGAGAAAAATATCAAACTCTATTTGGGAAATTAGGAATCATGAGGGAGAGGAATTCAATAGCTTCAAGGGAGTATTAGAAGTAGGTACAACACACTTTCAATCTCTCTTCAAATATATAGAAGGGGATAATATAGCAGCAATAGTTAAAATCTCTTCTTTCATGATAATTTTTGTCGAAGGGAACCAAATTAACCAACTAATGACCCATATCTCCAAAGAATAATTAAAGGAAGTAGTTGTTTTATTTTCAAAGGGATAAAATTATATGGTCAGATGAGTGGCTGATATAATTTTACATTGGTTTCTATGAGCTTCTGGAAGAGGATTTGTTGACAATTGTAGAAGAGTGTAGAGTGTTCATAAAAATTGTTGGGGCTATTGATTCAAAATTCCTTTCCTTGACTCCCAAAACAACTCCCCATAAAATTTTGAGGAATTTCAGCCAATCTTGTTGTGCAATGATTTTTATAAAATAATAGAAAAAATCATAGCTCGAAGAATAAAGTCAATACTCACCAAGTAAACTTGCTTAGATTATTTTGGCTTCTTAAATGGAAGGCATATCCATGAGGCAGTGAGAGTGGTACAGGAGGCCCTACATACAATCAAAACTAAAATATTGTTTGCTTTTATTATAAATCTTGATCTCTTGAAAGCTTAGGATGGGGTCTATTGGATTTATATTACACTTATTTTGTTACATGTTGGGTTTATTATTCCCTTAGTAAATTGGATAGAGGTTTGTCTATCCTTAATCTCTTTCTCTATATTGAGTAATGGTTATACAACATCTTTTTTAAACCATCCTGTGGGCTTAGATAGGGATGCATGTTATCACCATAATTATTTCTAATTATTTCAAAGGGGATTAGGAGGTTTTTCTCCTACTCTAGCAATATAGGAGGGATAATATGGATCAATAGGGGTAAGAGTTGTGCCCTCAACAATCCCCCCTAACTTTTGAGAAAAATTTGGGCCCCCCCTCCTTCTTCCTATTTTTGGATTTATATTAATATTATCTCCTCATTGCCTTGAAACCTTGTTTCTTTCAATTATTTTGAAATGAATAATTTATATGAGATTCCATAGTTCACTCTCTTGATCATGACTTAGTTTCATCCCTTTTAATTTGAATTGAGTTTTTCCTATAATAGGTTTTCAACTTTCTTACTTTTTGAATTTTTCCCTGATCCTTATATTAGGCCCCATTCTTCTTACCTTCGAACTTTCCTTCCTGCCAATTTTTCAATCAGGCCCTAAACTTACCTCCCTTTGTTGGACCTTGCCCCAATTTGGAGATCATGCCCTTTTATCAATATTTGAACCATTTAAACTTCTGTTTTTTTTTCAAATTATTTTTTTTATTTTATATCCTCTTCAAACATTAGGCCAAATCATTTTTTAGGCCTGACTCTTCAATAAAGTCAATTTCTGAATCAAGATCTCCCGTCACATAGGCTCCTGAAATCATGGCCTAATTTGGCAATTGGGACCGATCTCCAAATCAAGATTTCCCCATCAAACAGTAGCAAGAAGGGGTCCTCGCTTTTCAATTGGACCCCAATTTGAAAATCAACCTCCTTTTCCACCAACCTTTTATTCACTTCTTTGATATTTTTCAATCCTCCATGTCGCCTTCAAACTCTTGTTCTCAAATTAGAAGTCTTGTTTTCAAAAAATGTTTAGAGTTCGATTGTAATAAACCCAATTTTAAAAACCAAGCCTCCTTTCCATCGAATGCTCATAACTCACCCTGATTTCCTAATTTGTATAAACCTTCAAATCATGCCTCCTTATTGAAAACTCTTGCTTGAATTTCATGATCAGGTCTAATGGCCAAATCGATTTCACCTTCTTCAAACATAGTGAGAATGGATTATGATCCTTCAATCAACCTCGATTCTAAGATCGACCCCTTTGATTTTGAGCTCTTCACACACATGATTTTAAAATTTTGGATTGAATTTTATAATGTATATATATATATATATATATATATATAT
>CBVK0100591597.1:0-10712 GCA_900067695.1 Picea abies | reverse complement strand
GCAATAATCCCATACTTCATAACAACAATATAGAAAATAATAATATAAGTTTATTTGATTTCAAACTTTGTAAAGTGAATGGTATTCATAATCAATCCAATGGATATGCAATAATCCCATACTTCATAACAACAATATAGAAAATAATAATATAAGTTTATCATAACAATAATATAGAAAATAATAATATAAGTTTATCATAATAATAATATAAGTTTATCATAACAATAATATAGAAAATAATAATATAAGTTTATCATAATAATAATATAAGTTTATATGATTTCAAACTTTGTAAAGTTAATTGAAAAATTATCTTCATATATTGTAAAATAATAATATAAGTTTATATGGCTTTAAACTTTCTAAAGATAAAAGAAAATTGAAAGAAAATTGATGTTCCTATATTGTAATTTTGTTAATTGATTGATTGATTGGTTATGTGAACATTATTATGTTTGAATATGTAACATGTGCACTTAACCAACAATATATACTAAGCACGGCAGAAGCAAATATTTAAAGAAATGGTCTGAGTTGTTTTTTTCTTATAACTTTGTTAACAATAAATAGTTCTCTTTTTAAAAATACATATTTTGTAAAAATCAATAAATTTGGCATTTTGGCTACATTCCGAAGTATTTCTAAGCAAATCAAGAACGAGCCCTGAAACACATGGACAACTAATGAGAGTGACAAATAGCGAGTACTAAAACACATGACAACTAATGTTGAGGTAACATAATAGAAAAAAACAAAGTAAAAAAGGTGAAAACTATTGAAAAAATCAAAAGAATATTCCAATCTTCTTGAACATACATTCTTAGAAATGAAAATTTCAATTCCCTCCCCAATGTCTTTGTTTTTCCAAGGACAACCAAGTATTTCCTTGTATTTTATAATTGCGTATCTTTCAATGAGTTTTTCAATGTTGCTAGCTGTGGGAGTTTATTGCAACTTTGATTAAAGTAAAGTAAGATAAAAGTGTAAGGAATATTGTATATATTGATTAATATATAAAAACATAATTATAATTATAGGTTTTTTATTTATTATAATTAAAATATTTTGTTAATAAAGATAATTTTAAGAATGAAAATTTATATTAAAATGTAAAAAAATTTAAAAATAACAACAATTTATTATATATAAACCAAAAATATTTTCATTACAAACATTAACACTAATTAACAAAGCCCCATCTATTACAACGATCTAAAAAAATATTATTCCATCATTATGTGTTAATCCATAGAGATTCATTATTTTTTAATCCATACATATTCTAAAAGCTACGAAGTATAACAAATTCCATTGTACAAATTTCCCCAAAACTTTCGTCCATTTGATGTATTTCCCCGAAATAAGATGAAATCTTTCCATTCCAATCAATGAATCTGAATGGTTTTTTATGTTGGTGGCAAAAAAAATTAAAATTCGAATGAAAACGGTTGAAATTAAGCGATTATAATTCATTTGATTATATGTTCTTTGGCTAATTTATACTCTGAACATATAATATGGAGTTGAGGACCGAGGTTAGGTGATATATTCTATATTTATTTATTATTAAAAAATTATTTATTTATTTATTTATATATAGGATATATTCTATATTTATTTATAATTTGTTAAGTGATTATAATTCATTTGATTATATGTTCTTTGGTTAATTTATACTCTGAATATATATATATATATATATATATATATATATATATTCTATGGAGTTGAGGATGGAGGTGATATATTTTATATTTATTTATTATTAAAAAATTATTGAGTTTAAAAAAAATTCCTAATATTTCAACTTTTGATTATGATATAAATCAAAAAAGTTATATGAAAATTGATTGGTAGATCGGGAAATCTGAATACATATTGATTAAGGGCATTTCATGACTGAATAAAATAGAAGAGTACATATTGAATAAGGGCATTTCCTGACTTAATAAAATAGAAGAGTACATATTGAATAAGGGTATTTCATGATTGAATAAAATAGAACAATATATATTGAATAAGGGCATTTCATGACTGAATAAAATAGAAGAGTAGGGAAAAGTCACCCCAACCAAACTTGTAAAGGATAAAGTTATAGATTTTATAGATTTCATGTAGAAAGGGGATGAAGAGTATTGAGAAAAACATATGCAACTTGAAAGAAAATAGCATGTGTTGGATTGAGGGGAGGTATACACTAAATCAATGAGATTAGAAGGACAAATCACCAAAATATAAACTCTTTACAAAGAAATTTTGGCACGTGAATCACTTAAACTTGAAGGACCACCCCCCTACCCCTTTATTGTCATATGAATTATTAAATTTCTATAACTATGAATTACTTAGAAGATCTTTATATTGTTGCTATCTATTGAGACATTACTAACTACGAAGGATAAATACAATTTTTTTTTATAGAAATTTTACTACTGCATTATGAATAAATGAAACATTATGTGTTTTAATCTCAAGGATATTGCTTGGTATGTTTTTTGGATCTGAAAATAAAATAATATGGATTGGATTGAAAGACTATTCCCCTCACCTAAAATTGAGTAGATCTGTTGTTTTGGTGATTGACACTTAAATATCATATGTATTGACTAACATGATTAAAGCTAGAGGAGTAGAAAAACAAGGATTTGATGGGAGGATTATCACCCCAAGCATAACTAAACATGTAAGAATTATTAATTTTTTAATAATGTTTTATGTATGATATTAGGGTTTAAGTTATAATTGATTTTATCAAGAGTAGGAGGAGTCACCAAGAGAATCGGGACATCAATAACTCTTGAGAGGTGAAATTCCCATGTATGTTTTGTCATCTAAAATAAGCCCAAAAAAGGAATCAAAGGTAGGAGACATAAATGGAGGGTGATTTGATGGGAGGGCATAGTCATAAGGCACAAGTTGGATCTAAGACCATCATTAGAGGTATCGGCCTAGAATAATCCATGAAATCAATGGAAGGGGTCCCAATGGATATATTAGAGATAAGCCTAAAACAACCATTGAAGTAAATGAGACAAGGAAATCTTCAATATTTCCCAATGGTCAATGTTAGATTGGATGAGACATAGTAAATAAGATTGGAAGATTCATAGGAGGAAATAAGACAAGGAAGGGTCTAAGATTTCCAAATGGAATGTGATCCAATATTTACTATTGTATTGAATAAGACATCATGAATAAGCATGGAAGAGACATTGTAGGAAATAGGACAATGAAATTTCTAAGATTTCCCCATGGAATGTGATCAAACAATCAAAGTAAGATTGGATAAGATATTGAAAAAAAAATCTTGGAAGAGCCATTAGAGGAAATGAGATAAGAAAATCTCTTATATTTATTTATGGAAGGTGATTTGAGAGTCAAAGTGAATAAGGGAAATCGTTTTGTAAACTATCATGGATATTCCACTAGAACAGTTCGTCACAACAAATCTTTTATAATGTTGAAATATTTTATTATGTGGGTCTATTTCCTTAGATCTTGGATTTATTAATACTATCTTATTGCTCAAATTTATGAAAGATAATTGAAAATATTAAAATGAATGCACTGGAAAAATAACACACTATCCACACAATTGAACACAAGATGTGGATATTCCACTGGAACAATTCGTAACAACAAACCTTGAATTATGCTAAAATATTTTATTATGCAAGTCTATTTCCTTAGATCTTATATTTATTAATACTATATTATTGCTCAAATTTATGAAAGATAACTGAAAATATGAAAGTGAAATAACTAGAAAAATAACACACCATCCACAAAATTGAACATAAGATGTATCCTAGGAAACCTAATATGGGAAATAACACATCTAGAAGGTGATGCCTATGATATACCCTATCGTCTTCATATATGAAATGCAAGTACAAAGAAAGGGGGCACTCACTATGGAGTTTCCTTTGACATTGTGGCCTAAATGGATATTACAAAATATCCTACCTTCTCTTTTATGCTTTCAAATTCTCACTCCTAGATGTTCTACTCAACTATCGAACAAGTACAATTCTAAAGAATGGAACCCTTTCTCCTTCTAGAAGCTCAATATATAACATAGCCTAATAGTCATCTAGGGTTAGGGATTTTGCATGTCTCAACCCTCAATTATTGTAAGGTTTTGGAAATTCTAGAATATTCTTGAAATTGCATATGTGGATATCCCCACATGTGCAAGTAATGGGGGATAATGTGGCACCCACTCGATACCATGGTGATCAACAAGGTAGGTTAACTTGTGGGAGGAATAACTTTTTCATATGAGTTATGATTGAGGTTATTTTCACATCATTAGAAAGGTATCAATGTGTATCTGGGAAGTACTATTGCAAAGTTTTGACCCTAAAAAATTTCATTTGATGGCTCAAAATGGCTCTAGAAGGTTCCAAACCCCAAATCTCCAAACTAGGACCTACCTCTAAAATTGACCCTGCAAGACAATTCCTCTTATTTTCCCACCTATAAAGTACCATTATAGATGAAAAAATATATAATGATCTAATATAGATAAAAAAAATATGGGAAAGGACACAAACAAATAATCCTAGAAGAGCTATATGAGGAAATTGGACAAGGAAATGTCCAAAAGCTCCTAATGGAAGGTATTATGATGGTCAAAATTAACAAAAATGAACTTAGAGAAACATCAAAAATTATCTTGGAGGACAAATAAAGAAAAAAGGGATACCAAAGGACCAAATATTTACCTATGGAAAGTGATCCAATGGTCAAAAATAGTGAGACTGAAATATCAAGAACAAGTTAAGAAAATACATTGAGAAGGGGGGGGATAATGAAGAACCCAATATTTTCCAATAGAATTTCATCAAATTTAGATCAGGTAAGACAACAGACGAAATCATGCGTTGATAAAAATCTTGTAAGAACCATCGAACAAAATGTGACAAGAGAACCTAATAATCTCTAAGTGAAGGTGATTCAATGATAGGAGGCAGGAACAATCTTGATATTTCATCAAAAAATAAGGATATATGAACTATTCAAAAAGGACAATAGAAAAAGGGTCATTGATACCCAACAAGAACATGATGAACACCAAGCCAAGATGCACACAAGAAAAGTTAAAAGGATAGAATAATGAAGTATATTCAAAACTCTATGACAAGATGTCCTTATTATCAAGAAAAAATTATTGAAAAGAAGATTTGTTGGAAGAAGAACCAATGAGGCAGATGAAAGGTTTTCAATTAGGATAACCATTATGGGATATGATGCAACTCACAAAGGAAAAAGATACCTACTAGTGATATCACAATTTGGGTGGTGAGAGGTTGGAGTGGATCCTCTAGTCGAGAGTCAATATAAGCAAAAAAGAACCACACTTAAGACACTAGGAAGACAACCATCAATGTTTTTTTTAAGTGAAATTTCTCCAATTTGGATAATTTGTTTTATTTTATTTTTTAATTAGGCTATTTTTTTCATATTTTCATTAAAAATAACAAAAAGTGTATCCTATTTTATGATTGTATTATACACATTTATACATTTTGCCTAAATATACAAATTTTCCATGAACATATAATAGGTTTTCCTAATACTTTTACCAAAACAATGATTAGGCATCCCAAATTTTAGTGAATATTTGTTGTGTATGGTTGATTAGTTAATAACAACTTCTCTTGGAAAAACCATGAATTTTCAATTGAAGTCATGTAAATATATGTAGGAAAATAAATTCTTTAATACTTGTATTATCTTCGTTCACTTCCTTCAACATATAGATGGTATATCGTGTTGTATAGTAGTGTGTATAAATTTTTCCATGTATTTCTAAATACATTTTCCATTGTCATTTCTTTTTGTTGTAAGTTCCCTCTAATTTCTATGAAAGTTTATTTTTTCTCTAAATATTTTATTATATATTTGTTTTGTTAATTATTGTCAATGATGCACATGTGTCACTAATGTAATGGTGTTGTTGCAAAATTTTAAAGGTAGTAACAAGAAATCAATGGGTTAGTGCCTAAGATAAATGAAATAATTTTTTTATAAAGATGATTTGATTTCCAAATGGTTTGATAAGTTATGACTTATGTGGTTTGAAAAATAAACATTAACAACCATTAGGAGATCACATGCTACAAGATACTAGAAATATAACAATAAAGGGTACATAAGCATCCCAACAACCTTTCCAGGAAAAATAAATGGCATGTATTTATGACTATAGAGCATGAACTAAGAAAGGATGACCTAATAAAGAGAAATTATAGGAAAATATGAAAATACAAGCGTTCAAATCAGTGGAATACTAAAATGTAATAAAGGCATGAAAGCACAAGCATACAATGAGACACTAAGATACATAATTATAGCAGGAAGAGTAGGAAAACCAACAAGAGTACTACAAAACAAGGAAGAAATACTAGACATAGTAAAGTAGATAAAATATGGAGATTTACAATACTAATAACCAACTCAAAAGTGAGAATTTGTTCAGAGATATCTTGGAAGAAAAATTCAAACAATGGGAGGATCCCATATTTTTTTTCTAGTGTATATTAGTCAAGTTGCATCCCTAGGGCAATAGTAAGACTAGATTTTGTACATGAAATAGTGAGAGCCTATACTCCATAAGGCTAGATGATATAGTAGCCTAATATAGGCACAATAATCCCTTTTTTAGGAGAAAATATAAGGGATGTATTCAAGATTCCATGGGGTACAAAACTATGGAGCAACAAGATGTTTGAAGAAAGGGGAGGAACATATCTAGTTTGGCTTCAAGGAAATATCAAAGTATGGAAATGGATGAAGGAAAATAGACCACTATACACCAATAAAGAGATCAATTTAGAGCACCAAAAGTATCATGGTCGACTACTCAATAGAAGTTTTGGGCATGAGAATATAAATGTTTAGTTGAGGGAGTGGTTGTACCTACTATCCAGAAACCTAAGGAGAAAATAATATTGAATGAGTGCAAATCATTAAGGAAAAAATCTACCTCCAATTGATGAAGGTAAAGGATGATAGCCATTTTAAATTTTATATGTTCATGTACCTATTTTGTTTAGTATTAGTATTACTCAAAACCTCGGAAAGTGAAGCAAAACTTGAAGAAAAACCTTCTACAAATTCCATACCATTACATAAGAATGTGGACCAAATACCTTCCTCAATTATACAAATATGTATCAGATGAAATTTTGAAATAGTGTTAGTTGATGGAAGGAAAAGAACATGAGAGAACCTCGAGATTTGATATCTGAGGTATGTTAAGGATATAAGCCATTGATGAGTAGTTTGAAATAGAAAAGTAATCATGTATTAGGGTTTGGGGATTCTATGACAATCTTATAGCTTTGTATTGAAATATGTGAGAGGTGATGTTTCTCTAAGATAACAATGTAGGTAGGACATGATTACAAATAAGTACTTTTCAAACAAAAAGCACAAAGGTGCACCATGAAAGCCACTGCAAGCATGAACGAGAGAAGTAATTAACAACGAAATGATAGAGTGGTTAGCCACATAAACTTATCAACCCAATCCAAATTTCATTTTGCAAAGGTTGGAATATTGTGACCCTAAAAATGTACTAACAAAGAATTACCTAAAAGAAAATTTGGATTGAAGAAGACATACATACTTAGAGAAAGAATTTAGAAGAACACCAAGGTTAGTACAACATTGGAATCGAAAGCAATTGATGGGGAGGATGAAGAATGATGTATCTTTTATACATCAAAGAAATAATAACCAGACAGGGAAAAAGGAAACATATAAAAACATTGATGAATCTAGTTGTTCTAGAAGTACAAGAAGAGAAGGAAAAGAACAATGGAATGAATAAAACAATCAAGATGTGAATCAATATATTGTGACATTAAATTAAATATCCTAAACAAGTTAACAACTAAGGATCCAAAGGGATAAGAAGAAGGAGATACTCGGAGAAATGGCCAATATATACAACTACTAGAGTTTCTAAGCAAGGAAAACGTAGGCAAAATTTAGGAAAATATAGATCTCGTAAAGAAGGAGACAAACCCAAGACATATCCCAAAACAAGAGGCTAGAGAAGACTTCAAGTAGAGGCCTCAAGCTAGGTTAAAAAGGAACCCAAACCAATTGATAATGAGGTAAGTAGAAATAAATCAAGGACAAAAAATAAACAAGGAACTAGTATGGACCCTATTCAAATATAAAAATAGAACTAGGCACAAGATAAGGAGAAATAGTTAATGACCAGCAAAAGAGATCTATGTGATAAAAATAGAAAAATGTTAAAACATTATGAAGGAATAGAGCCGATGATTGCTTCCATAATTCTTGTACATATGAAAAGACCTAGGGGGTCTTATGTTTACTAAGGGAGCTGGTTCTCTAATGAGTGTTTTGTGTATTTTCCGATGTTTTATGGAAAATCTAGAAGGATGTGTGTGAGTTTAATTTCATGTAATAGATTTACTTCTAAGAACAGATCCCAAGAGTTTGGGGAGGAGTTGAGAGATATTGTGGTTTTTGATGATCTCATGAGGATCTTAGAGATTGAGAGATACTAGAATTTGGGTTTGGTGAAGTGAATAGAGGATCTAAGAGGATCCATAGGAATTAGTTGAGAGTTAAGTGGATCTGAAACATATTCAATTTCAGAGTCTTTTGTATATTATTGTAAACTAGGAGACATAATGGGCTAGCCAATTAGTGATTATTCCAGCCAAATAGGATTCAAGGCTAGGAGGCCAAAGAAGAGTATCCAGCCAAATAGGATTCAAGGCTAGGAGGCCAAAGAAGAGTATGGAATGTAAATCAGGTCTGTGAGAGAAAGGATAGACCTCATGTAAATACAATAAAAGATGATTTATGAAATGAAAATCACTCTATTTTGAGTGTCAATGAAAGGTTGTCCCTATGACTGTCATGAATGTAGTTATCATTCCAATATAGGATAAAGGTTGAATGGTTCCATAGGGTCTCTATTTATTATAAATATATAATGAGTGCAATGGAAGGACCTTCACAACCTAGGTTAAGAGAAAGGTTCTAGGGTCTGGTCTTATGGGATATTGAAAACACCAGAGGGGAGCTTACCTGTGCCATTATTGCAGAACACACCAATAACCATTAAAACATTGAAGCACAGTAGGAGGACTAGGAAATGAATTAAGGAATGCGATCAAGAATATTTGAAATCGATCCATGTTGTGATCGATTTCAAGAGGATATTGATCAAGATTGATGAAGAAAAAAGGTTATGTGGGTTTTGGGAAACCAGTTTCAAACATGAACATTTATGTTGAAAAGATCTTGTGGGATTCCAAAGGGATGTTGAATCGAGAATTATGTTATGAGGACATGTAGAGCAGATATAAGAAGAAAGAAAAACCTGCTAAGGTTTTATAGTAGGCATGTTTGAATAGCTTATTATCTACAAGTATAGTGGATAGATGACCTATAGGAATTTTTTCCTCATAGGTACATGAAGAACCAACCGAATCCCTGATGAAGAAATGAAGAAGTGGTATATACATGAAATCAAGGAGATGGATGAAGAAATAAGAAGCTTGGAAAAGAAAATTTTAAACCAATCTAAGGTTAGGACTTTGAATAAGAGAAGGAACCAATTCCATCACTAATGGGACAGCTAGGACCAGATCATTGAGATAGAGAACAAAAACAAGGAAGCATAAAAATAGGAATAGATTATGAAAAGGAAACAAGAGGAAGAGAAAAGAGAGGAAAAATACAAAAGAAAAATTGAAAGAAAGAAAGAAGAGGAAGAGGAAGAGAAGAGAAGAAGTAGAAAGAAAGAAGAGAGGAAAATGTAGGAGGAGAAGAAAAATGAAAAGATAAAGAATAATCAAGAAGAAGATCTAGCCAAAGCAGTAGAGGTGTAGAAAAGGACAAGGTATAACATGACCTAACAAGTAGTAGGAAAACAACCAAAACTTGGGGACATAGTTAGATGCAATAATACAACCTCTATCACAAAGAACACCAAATTTAAAGCAAACCCAATCTATTGGAATTTCCTTCCGAAAACAAGGAAACAAATATATAAGATGTAACAACAAGCCAATAGAAAACAAGTCAATATAAATATTATACTCACCACATAAAGAAAGGAAAAAGAGTTGGGAACGAGAACACATGTCAAGGGACCAAAAAACATAAGGATATGCAAAAGGAATTAAATGCCAAAAATAAGGAAATATGGGCTTTATGAGAGAGGCTCACAATACTAGAAAAATATTAGGCTACATTTTCTCATAGTAGAAGTTTGAGAGATAGTGTAGAGGATGAGGTAATCCTATTAAGTGTTGGGTAATTGTTATATTTTTTGCATGGCTAGACCTAGTCTCTGTGTTGCACCGAGGACATGGGGAGGTCACAAGTGGGGGGCATTATCCCCCTTTTGGCATGGGGGGTTGTAGCACGGGGCTTCACCTTGTTGACCAATATCTTTTCACGTTCATTAATAGAGGGGGTTTTAAAACTGTGAAAAATAGAGTCAATATATTGTAGGTATTATGGGTGTGGGATATGTGGGGTATGAGGGGGTTTGTAGATATTCAAGGATATAAAAAGGGGTATTGGGTAAAAACATGGGATGTCTAGTAAAAATAGTGGTTATTTTTATTAGAAATATGAACTGGGAGGGGGGTTAAAAAAAGGATTTTTGGAGGTATTTATCAATATCTAGTGAAATTAGAGGTATT